>ML110163.1:0-12396 GCA_003697995.1 Taxidea taxus jeffersonii | reverse complement strand
AAAAAAAAAAAAAACCTGTTCAGGCAAATATCTTTCCTTTCTCCTCAGTGATTTTCTTAATAGTATTTGGGAACTCATCTGCTGCCTCTTGGGCAGCAGAAGCTGCTTCTCCTGTTTTCTTGACATTTTAAAAATCAAACCTTTTTCTAAAATTATCAAACCATCCTTTGCAGGCACTAAATTCTCCAGCTTTAGAACCCTTCACCTTCCTTTTGCTTTAAGTTGTCCTAAATGACTTCACCTTTCCTCAAATCATATTGGAGTCTATAGGTATGCCTTTTTTAGAGCAATCAGGCACCCACATAAAAAACTGCATTTTCAATATGAGATAAAAAGATATTTCAAAAAGTGTAAGGTTTTGACACCTCTGGCATAACTATAGCAACAGCTTCACGAATTTCCTTCTCTTTTCCTATGATGGTCCTTACACTGGATTCATTTATCTTGAACTGGTGAGCAACTGTAGCTGCAGGCCTCAATCTATGGTATTTATCAAACAACTCAACTTTTTCTTGTAAGGTCATCCCTTCTCTTTGCTTCTTAGGAGTACATCCAGTATCGCTAGTGGCACTTCAAATGGGTCCCATGGTGTTTTTTAAGGTTTACAGTATTGCACTAAACGTGATGAAAAATATGCAACAACTGCCAAGATCACTTTTTACTGTGATATGCAATTTACTGCAGAGACAAACTGTTCAGAGATGATTAGCATCACACGGTGTTTTAAGCAGACTCATATACCTGAGCTCACCACAACAGCAACATGAGATGGCTATAAAATTATTACAGTAGTAGAGTATGTACTATAGTTAATCCTATGCAGTTACGATTTAATACTGCATCTTTATGTGTTTACATTTTTTACAATGATAGATGTAATGTATGGTAAGTGTCTGTACACATTTTAATAAATTTTTAACTTTAAAAAAAAATAAATTTTTAACTTTTAATAATAGATCTGTGAATATTTTATGGTAGCAAGTAACGAGCTACATATATTTTACCCCTTTATGAGACACCTAAATTTTTTATTTTTTCAGTATTTCTAAGGTACATGGTTTGTCTGCAAGTTTTTTTTCAAACTGCCACAAATCTCAAAAAAATTTTTCAATATATTTATTGAAAGAAATCCACATAAATGGACTCAAACAATTCAAACACATGTTGTTCAAGGGTCAACTGTAATCGACAGTAAAAGACAGCAGATGAGTCATGCCCTAAGGTCAGGAGGGAAGTAGAGACAGTCTTTTGAAAGTGACAGAGATGCTCTATGTCTTGATTGTAATGGTGGTTTCAAGAGTGTGTATATCTGTCAAACCCACCAAATTGTAGAGTTTAAGAGAGTGAAATTTACTGTATATAAATTATACTTTAATAAAGCTGTCAAAAAACAGTGCTGTAAATAACTGAAATGGACCTACATCTGCAACTAAGAAGCATTGTTAAATCAAAAAACAGCAAGGTGCAGAAGAGGGTAAAAGAAACAATTTTTTAGAAAAAAAGGGAAATTCATAGAAACATATGCTTGCTTATGCACACAACAGGTATGGAAAGATACATAATAAATATAATACTGAAGATTTCTGGGAAAAAGAACTACAAAACCAGTGTCAGCAGTGTGAAAAGCTTACTTTTCACTATAAACCCACTCAAATGTTTTATTATGTAGACATATAACCTAATCAAAATTAAAATATATTTCTCTGAAAATATAAAGTTATATTTGGCACACTGACTAAGTCATCCTGGAAGGCACTAAATTATACAAGTATGTCACTTACCTTACTGAGCCAGAAATCACATATCACTGTTTCTTTAAGTTGACTGATGATGTTTCCAAACGAGTGACACTTCTAACAGCTTCCTGTGTTTGGGAATTAATCTTTAAAAAAAAAAAAAAAGCCCTATAACTAAGTAAAACAATCTATTAAAACATAAGAATATAAAAGTACTATTGCCTATTAACTCATACATTAAAACAACTTAAGACTAAGCTAGACTAAATAAACAACTGCCTAATAACAATATAAAGCATCACATGTTTTTACACCATATAACAGAATGGGTTTTTCTTCATATATAATCACCACTTCCAAACCTCCACTCCATGGAAGGAGTGTATTTTCCAGTGCTGAAGTTGGCCACATGCCTTCCTTTGGCCTCATGGTGGGCAGAGTATACTTCCCTGCCCCCAAAACCTTAGCCATCTAACTTGCTTTAGCCAATGGTATACTAGCAGAAATGACACAGAGGTCTGAAATGTCTTTGTGCAGCTGTGCATCCTCTTGTACCTCTGTCATTACCATGAGAAGAGTTTCACCAGTAGATGAAGGCAGCCCTTCAGCCTAGAACCCAGAATAAACATGAAGAGTAGAACTGAGCAGGAGCCAAGCCCAACCCACAGTGAGAAATAAAGCGCTTCATCCACACCCACAGATGCCCAGCCAAGCCAAACCCAAGTCACCTAACCAAAAGCTGCTCTGCAAATGTGTGACCAATAATTAACTACTGTTTTAAGCCACTGAGTGCTAGGGCAGTTTCTTATACAGTAATAACTAATATATATTTGCAATTAATTTTTATTTTCTAAGAAACTCTAAACTTACCAAAGATTAAGCCCCAAGATATAACAAAAAAGCTCATTTATATTCCTTTATTACTTTACCACTAAGAATTATAATTTTAAAATGATGGATATTCTTCTTTTACACCTATTCCTCCCAATTTCTAAATATTTTAATACATTTGGCAGTGGGGACCTACCTTATAGAAAAGAAACTGATACACAACTCTATAGTACCTGTCAATCACCTGTTCAGGTGTGCCAAGGACCACTTCAATTCTAGTTTACCCTCATGCTAAATCATCACTAATCTAGCATTACGTGACTTAATAATTCCCCTTTCTTCATAACCCTTAAATAAAATCTTGCAAATAAGAACTGAAATGCACCCTCTCATCTGTCAGTAAATCAACGAGGCCCCTCCTACAACCCAGAGGTAGATTAATATAATCTTAATAAAAACAGTATCAGGGAAAAAAAAAAAAAAAAAAACAGTGATTAAGCTTTACATAAAATGACCACTTTAGAAAACCTGAAATAATGTATTTTACTACAAAAAGAACTCCTAAGACACGTTAGAAAATACCAAGAATTTAACAATAATCCAATTTCCAACAGTGCTTTATGATAAAAAGTATTCAAATTTTAATCATTAAAATATTTGATTAAGACAATTTTTAACGATTTGAGAGACAGAGCACAAGGTGGGGTGTGTGGGGAAAGGCAGAAGGAGAGGAAGAAGTGGACTCTCTGCTCAGCATCCTGGATCCCAGGACCCTGAGATCATGACCTACGTCAAAGGCAGATGCTTAACTGACTGAGCCATCCAGGCAATCCATGATTATTTAAAAAAAAAAAAAAAATTTAACTAGAAAGGAAAAAAAAATATTTGGATTGTACATCAGCCAATGTATTTTAATATTAAAGTCATTTTTTTTAAAAAAACACTTCATTATTGGGGCATCTGGGTGGTTCAGTCAGTTGAGGGTCCAACTCTTGATTTCAGCTCAGGTCATGATCTCAGGGTTGCAGGATCAAACTCCAAGCTGGACTCTAATTCAGCAGGAAAGTCTGTTTGAGTTTCTTTCTCCCTCTCCTTCTGCCCCTACCCCCTCTGAAATAAATTTTTAAAATATCAAAAAAAATTGTATAATTGAGATATAATTCCTTACCATAAAATTAACCTCTTTATAGTACAACTTAGTGGGTTTTAGTACATTCAGAGTTGTGCAACAAACAACTGCCAGTATCTAATTCCAGAACCTTTTCATGACCTCAAAAAAATCCCCCATAAAACAAAAAAAAATATGCTCACTGAAGTCATTCCCTATCCCCCTCTCCCTCCAGCCCCTGGCAACTACAAATCTACTTCTGTTTCTATGGATTTGACTATTGTAGATGTTGCATATAAATGGAATCACAATACATGGCCTCTTGTGATTGGCTTCTTTCATTTAATGTTTTCAAGTTCATATAACATAGCATGTATATAGTAATGCCCTGTGATTTTTATGGCTGAATACTATTCCATTGTACAAATGTGCCACATTTGTTTAACTATTCATCAGTTCCCGGATATTCGACAGTTTCTACCTTGTGGCTGTCACAAATAATGCTATGAACAACCCTAAAGAGTTTTATGTGAACACAGGTTTCCAATCTCTTGGTTATATACAAAGAAGTATGACTGCTGGACCATATGTATTTAACTTCGGAGGGACTATTTTCCAAACAAGCTGTACCATTTTACATTTCCACCAGCCATGTATGAGAGCTCCAATTTCTCTATATCCTTGTCAGCATTTTTTTACTATCTTTTTAAACTTTAGTCATCCTTTTGGGTGTAAAGTGGTATCTCATTGTACTTCTGATTTCTATTTTCCTAATGACTTCATGAGTTTATTAGCCATTTGTATTTCTTCTCTGCAGAAATAGATATTCATGTTCTTTCCTTTTTTAAATTGGGTCATTTTTCTATTATTGAGTTGTTAATAGTTCTTTATCTGGATATTAGATTCTCAGCAGATGCATTGCTTACAGATATTTTCTCTAATTCTGCTACCTATTGTTTTATTTTCTTGATAGAGTCCTTTGATGCACAAGTCTTTAATTGTAATTCAAACCATAAGGATTTACATCTGTAAATTCGCAAATATTTTCTTCTATTCTATAGGTTACCTTCTCATTTTGTGATGGTTTCCTTTACTATGCAGAAGCTGTTTTAGTATGATGCAGTCCACTTGTTTATTTTTGCTTTTGTTGCTTTTGCTTTTCTTTTTTAAGATTTGAGAGAGCAAACACACCCGCAAGTAAGAAGCAGGGCAAAGGGAGAGAGTGCCCCAAGCAGACTCCATGACCAGCATGGAGCCCAACATGGGGTTTGATTTCACGACCCCAAGACCATGACCTAAGTTGAAACTAAGAGTCAGACACTTAACTGTCTACACCACCCAGGCACCCTGTTGCTTTTACTCTTAATGTACACAACTCCATCACCAAGACCTATATCAAGGAGTTTATTCCCTGTGTTTCTTCTAAGAGTTTTATGGTCTCGAGTCTCATATTCAAGTCTTTTATCCATTTTGAGTTAATTTTTTGTATAATTTAAGATAGTGGCCCAGTTTCATTCTTTTGTATGTGGCTGTCCAGTTTTCCTATCAACATTTATTGGAGACTGTCATTTCCCCATCATATACTGTTGGCTCCCTTTGTTGTTAAATTCTGAAATAAGGAACTGTGAATCTCTCAACTTTGCCATTCTTTTTCAAGATTATTTTGACTATATGGTATTAATTTCAGGATCAGCATACGAACTGCAAAAAAGTCAGCTAGGATTTTAATAGGGATTGCACTGAATCTATAGATGAATTTGAGGAATACTGCCATCTTAGTAGTAAGTCTTCCAATTCTTGAACATAGGTAGCTTTTCATTTATGTAAGTCATCTTTAATTTTTTTAAATGATGTTTTAGAACTTCCAGCATACAAGGCTTGCACTTCATTTGTTAAATTTATTAGTAAATACTTTATTCTTTTTGATTCTATTATAAAAGGTACTGGTTTCTTAATATCCTTTTTAGATGATTCTTCACTAGTATAAAGAAATACAACTAATTTTTATACATTGATCTTGTAACATATAACCTTGTTGAATTCACTCATTAGCACTAATAGGCCTTGGGGACATTTTTGTGTATTTCTTAGAATTTTCTACAGTCATCTGCAAAATCATTTTATCTATTCCTTTCTAATCTGGATACCTTTATTTCTTTTTCTTACCTAATTGCCCTGGCTAGAACCTCCAGTACAATGTTGAATAAAAGTGTTAAGAGCAGGGAGGGACACCTGAGTGGCTCAGTCGGTTAAGTGTCTGCCTTCGGCTTGGGTTCTGAGATAGAGTCCAACATCAGGCTCCCATTTCTTCCTCTCTTCTGTCTGCCGCTCCCCCTGCTCATGCACTGATAAATAAAATCTTAAAAAAAAAAAAAATGGTAAGAGCAAACAACCTTGTCTTATTGCTGATCTTAGGAGTTAAACCTTCAGTCTTCCACCATTAAGTACAATGCTAGAGATAGGCTTTTCATAGATGCCCTTCTATTCCTTGTTTCTTGCGTGTTTCTATCATGAAAGGGTGTTGGATTTTGTCAAATGCTTTCTCTGCATCTGCTGAGGTGATCATGTGTTTCTCCCCTCTTTATTCCATTAACATAGACTTTGACTTTTTGTGTTGAACCAACTTTGCAGTGCTAAGAATTCCACTTCATCCTAGTGCATAATCCTTTTTATGTTGCTGGATTCAGTTTGCATGTATACAGTTGAGAATTTTTTGTATTTACAAAAAATATTGATCTATAGTTTCCTTTACTTCTGCTATCCTTATCTAGTTTTGGTAGACAGAGTTTTATTCTTGACTCAGTATCTAAGAATTTGTCCATTTCATCTAGGTTATCGAATTGTTCGTATTCCACTGTTCCAGTATTCCTTAATAATCCTGTTTCATTTCTATAAGGTTGCTAGTAATCTGAGCATTCTTTACTCTTATTAAAACCAGTTTTGGGGCACCTGGGTGGCTCAGTGGGTTAAAGCTTCTGCCTTCGGCTCAGGTCACGATCCCAGTGGCCTGGGATTGAGCCCCACATTGGGCTCTCTGCTCAGCAGGGAGCCTGCTTCCTCCTCTCTCTGTCTCTGCCTGCCTCTCTGCCTACTTGTGATCTCTATCTGTCAAATAAATAAATAAAATCTTAAATTAAAAAAAAAAAAAACAGTCTTTAGGGGCACCTGCGTGGCTCAGTCAGTTAGGCATCCAACTCTTGATTTTGGCTCAGGTCATGATCTCAAGATCGTGAGATCAAGCCCTGCACCAGAATCTGTGCTCAGCGAAGAGTATGCTTGAGATTCCTCCTTCTCTCTCTCTGCCGCCCAACCTTTGCTGCTCCCCACCCCATGCATGCATGTTCTCCCTAAAATAAATCTTTAAAAAAAATTGTAGGCTTAACAGCAAATCAGAAGTTTTTAAGTTTTTCTACAGCAAGTAGAGAACTTCTCTACACTGTCAAGTCTATAAGGTAACCCAAATTCCATAGGGAGAAGAACACTGACCTTAAAAAGTAGCTCTTTCCATTCCTCTAATCTTAGGTCTCTCACTCTTCAGTAGCAAAGGCTCTGTGAACTAGCTCCCCCACTGTGGAATAGCTTCCAAAGGAGGGAATGAAATATCAACCCAAGGCTTCTAGTTACTCCTTTTGCTGGGTTTCTCCTTAAACACAAAAGGGGGCAGGGGTCTCTGCTAGTCATAGGGATCTGTGTTTATGATATATTTTAAGAACTTTATGCTTGTTATGAACAGAACATCCAATTATAATTTCTTTATCCTTAAAAAAGGCAGAACACAGAGCTGGCATTACATTATACCTATGCAACACAAAGTGTAAGATCTACTTGGAAGAAGTGGAATTTTCAGGACTAAAAAAAAGTCATTATCCTCCACATATAGCCACTGTTTTAGATTTATACCTAGTATTCAATGGCTCATGATCATTTCTGCTATAGGCCTCAAAAGATAGCAAGTTGAATAAACAAGGCCAGTAGCATCCATCTGCCTATTCATGAACAGATTAAAATGTTCGCTAAACCATCAAAATGTTAAGGACAAATAGAAATTATTAGATAATATCAAATATCAAAATTAGAACTTGATTTATACTGACTCTAGTAATAAAATTCCTCAATCTCATAAAAAGCTTCTAACAAGAAAACCTATAACTTACATTACAGTAGTAAAATACTAACTGCTTTCTCCCTAAGTTCAGAAAAAAGGCAAAGGATGTGGTAAACATCTCCCCTCTTTATTCCATTAACATAGTGTTTTACTTTGACTTTTTGTGTTGAACCAACTTTGCAGTGCTAGGTAAAGAAGTTTACAAATTCTTTTCAATATTGTACTTGAGGTCCTACTAATGCAATAAAGCATGAAAGAGAAACAAAAAGCCTACAGACTAAAAAACAAGAAAGAGGGGCGCCTGGGTGGCTCAGTGGGTTAAAGCCTCTGCCTTCAGCTCAGGTCATGATTCCAGGGTCCTGGGATCAAGCTCCACACCAGGCTTTCTGCTCAGCAGGTAGCCTGCTTCCTCCTCTCTCTCTGCCTGCCTCTCTGCCTACTTGTAATCTCTGTCTGTCAAATAAATAAATAAAATCTTTAAAAAAAAAGAAAGAAACAAGAAAGAAAAACCTGCTGACACGATTACTCAAGTGGAAAACACTAAGGACCTATTTAAAAACCTATTAAAGAGATGCCGGGGTAGCTCAGTTGGCTGGGCGTCTCAGGCTCCCTGCTTAGCAGGGAGCATGCTTCCCTCAAATAAATAAATAAATAAATACCTCTTAAAAAAATAAAATAAAAACCTATCAAATACATGAATTTAACAAGGCCACGGAATAAAAGTTAGTAAATAATATCAATTACATTTCTATATTCTCGCAAAACAAAATTGGAAAAACAGAATTTTTTAAAAACACAAATTACAAGAACATCAAAAACAGTAAATACTTTAAAAAAAAACTTAGAAGACAAAAAAAATACTTCTACACTGAAAACCATGAAACATTACTAAGAGAAATTAAAGAAGTCCTAAATGGAGAAATATACATTTAGAAAACTCAATATTATCAAGATATCCAGTCTCCTCAAACTGACCTACAAATTTATTATTTCCAAACCTACATTCCAGTAGACTTTGAAAGAAATCGATATGATGAGCCTAAAATTTATGTGGAAGTGGAAAAGATCTTAAATAACAAAACCAATTTTGAAAGAAAATGACAAAGATGGAAGCTTTAATAATTTAAGAGCATACTATTTGAAGAAAGGCAAATCAGTGGAACACAAAGTCTATAGACACATTCAGACAGTACAATAATTGAACATATATCTCACAAAAGATAATTTACAAATGGCCAATAGAGATCTGAGAAAGTGTTCAACATGAGTCATCAGGAAAACGTGTATTAAAAACATGTAAGGGGCGCCTGGGTGGCTCAGTGAGTTAAGCCTCTGCCTTTAGCTCAGGTCATGATCTCAGGGTCCTGGGACTGAGCCCTGCACTGGGCTCTCTGCTCAGCAGAGAGCCTGCTTCCCCCTCTCTCTGTGCCTGCCTCTCTGCCTACTTGTGATCTCTGTCAAATAAATACATAAAATCTTAAAAAAAAAAAAAAACAGTAAGACATTACTATAAGCCCACTAAAATGGCAAAAATTTTAAAAACTGAGAAAATCCAGTATTCACAAGGCTGCGGAACAATGTAGAACTCTTAAGAATGCCACTGGTATGGGACGCCTGGGTGGCTCAGTTGGTTAAGCGGCTGCCTTCGGCTCAGGTCATGATCCCAGTGTCCTGGGATCGAGTCCCACATCGGTCTCCTTGCTCGGCAGGGAGCCTGCTTCTCCCTCTGCCTCTGCCTGCCACTCTGTCTGCCTGTGCTCTCTCTCTAACAAATAAATAAATAAAGTCTTTAAAAAAAATAAAAAAAAAGAATGCCATTGGTACGATAAAATGGAATAAACACTTTGGAAGTTTGGTACTTTCTTATAAAGTTAAATTTTATCTACCCTCTGACCCAAATTCCAGTCCTAATTATTTACCCCCCAAAATAAAATGCCCCCAAAAATATGACCATAAAAGGACCTACATAAAAATGTTTCTATTAATCCTACACATAATAACCAAGATACTGATATGACTCCTTGCATCAATTATTAGGTATATAAAAATAAACTGTGGCATTTCCATCCAATGGAATACTCATGGGGGGAAAAAACATAAGCACGTTGTTTATACAACAACGTGGAAGAAATTAAAAACCATTATGTTAAGGGAAAGAAGTCAAACACAGAATAGTACACATTGCATAATCTCACTGACATGAAGTTCTAAAACAGGCAAAACACACCTATAATGACAGAAAACCCAACAGTGACTACCCAAAGTGGAGTCAAGAACATACTTAAACAGGTTCCAAGGTATGTTTTAGGGATGATGGAAATGTTCTTTATCTTTATTGGAGTGGCAGCTTCACAGATGTTTATATGCCCAAACTTATCAAACTTTACAATCTTAATCTGTGCATTCTATTAAATGTAAAATATACTTCAAAAAAGCCATTTTGTAAAAATACATATTTTTTCATAATGCTTGCAAGGATGATATCTCTTTCTTAGAAATTATGAACACTGGGGCGCCTGGGTGGCTCAGTGGGTTAAAACCTCTGCCTTCGGCTTAAGTCATGATCCCAGGGTCCTGAGATCGAGCCCCACATCGGGATCTCTGCTCGGCGGGGAGCCTGCTTCCTCCTCTCTCTCTCTCTGCCTGCCTCTCTGCCTGCCTGTGATCTCTGACAAATAAATAAATAAAATATTTTTTAAAAAAAAGAAAAAGAAATTATGAACACTAAATATGATATGGTTTTGACTGGCTTTTAAATAAATGTTACTAGTAATTAACAAGTTTTTCTCTTCACAGAATAGCAAAAGCAATACCTAACAAATGGAGGCATTTAAAAAATAACTCATAAATAAAAAATATCTTAAAATTTAAAAAATAATAAAAGCACATAAAAAATAATTCAGTTATTTTTAAGTCCTACTTTTTTTTTCTTTAAACTAAGCTCTACACCCAACCAATATGGCGCTTGATCTCACAACCTTAAGAACAGGGCTGCATTCTCTACCAACTGAGCCAGCCAGGCACCCCTCATAAAAAAGAAAAAAAAATTAAAACAAACAGAACAAAACAAATCACACCAGGTATGTAAATATTATGTATTCAGGCAAAAAAGTCATCTCCTCCAGTGAGGAACAGGGCCTCCTTTTTATGCTCCCAATAAGCACTTTACTCAATGCACAAATGCTTATTATACCTCTAAATACAGGATTAGATATATAGCAAGTATGTTTATGTACCCCAGTTAACAAAGAGAAACTATTTGTTAATTTACACATGATGGATTTGACCACAAAAAGAGCCATGGTATCTTAGAGTTGAAGAGTCCATTATCTACTCTAATTAGAACCCTGAAAAACTGCAAAATGCCTCAAGAATAGTTGCCTCAAAATCTGTAAGGAGAGTTCAACACTAAGTTCACTCATGGGCAGTAATTTTCTAAGTATCTTAGGCTTGGAAATTTATCTAAAAAATATAAAAATCATGTTCTGAAGAAAAGGACATGGGGACAAGCAGAACAGAGGACAAGAAGTTGCTGTAGCTATTCACTCCCTACCAAGCTCACGTACCTTAGTCAGGATCTGCCCACTAGGACAGTGGTCTCTAAAGCTATTCTGAAGAGCACAATTTGAGAAAGAGTAATCTAGAGCAGACTGTCCAATATGATTATCAATTAGCAATGTGTAGCTACTAAGCACCTGAAATGTGGCTAGTCCAAAGTGGGACTGTTTTATTTTTTTACAACCCTTAAAAATATGTTAAACTACTTTTGGGGGATTGGGGATGGAGCCAAAGCTGGCCTAAGTGACAAAGTAGTTTATCAACTCCTGCTCTTAAGCACATGGAAGGTGCACTGAATAGTGTCAGATTGATTAAGTGAAGCTTACACTCAACAGTAGCCTAGTCAACAAGGCAGAAATGCCCACATTCCCAGGTATACTGAACAAGTCCAAAATGTTAAGGAGGCGGGATTCCAAGAATGAATCTACTCTACTCACTCAGTTCAGCTATACCCTACTTCATACTCATAGGCAAGTCTGCAAACACCGTCATGGTTCTGAAAATTGAATGCTGAGACTGAGCCCTGTTCACTTGGGGATCCTCATACCAATACACCAAAAGGCAAAGAAAGCAATCATGTGTGATTGATATATGGAGAGCAAGGAGCACTACTTCTGGAACCTAGGACAACCACTGGGTCACCTCTTACAACTCTTATCTAATACCTTGGTCAAAGGCCAAAAAAGTTAGGACCACAAAGATCTCAGATCCCACAGAATGAATATCCCCAACCAAACTGATAACAACTCATCCAGTCCAGTGTAGGCATAAACCAAAATGAAATAGGTAAATGACAAAAGTAACCACTACTACTTTTTATTCCTTTTTAAATTCTTGTTATTAAAGTACAGTTAACAGACAATGTATATTACTTTCAGATGTACAACACAGTGACTCAACTGGTAACTATTATTAATTTAGGCTTCATGACCACTTGCAGAAGAGAGGCCTATAGATAGCAGCTGTTTTATGTTGTTTGTTTTCCCCCTCCTCCTCTATCATATATGAAAGGCAAAGGTGGTAGCTAAGTTGCAGGTGAAAAATAGACATTACTCCCC
>ML110162.1:101663-119796 GCA_003697995.1 Taxidea taxus jeffersonii | reverse complement strand
CCCCCCCACTTGTGCGCACTCTAACTCAAGTAAATAAATACAGTCTTTTACAATATTAGTTAATTAATTTAAAAAATATGTAATACACAATAGTTCAAAAAATAAAGACTATTTTGATTGTAAAAACTGGAAAATTGAGTGAGCTTCACGCATTAAATGGTGACTTTACTGAATTCATTGGAAAGAAGCTAGGACTTGTTTTCTTTGCCATTAATTTGGGTGATGCTAACATTTTTTAGGTTTCTTTTGTTCCTTCAGAGCCAGGAATCATCAAATCTTTTTCTGGAGTGGTAGAGACAATACTTCTTGTGCATAGTGGCAGAGTATTTGAAGCTAAACTTATTGTGGGTTCAAGAATTGGGGATTTTCTTTCTTTTTTTTTTTTTTAAGATTTTATTTATTTATTAGTTAGAGAGAGAGAGAGCGAGCACAGGCAGACAGAGAGGCAGGCAGAGGCAGAGGGAGAAGCAGGCTCCCTGCCGAGCAAGGAGCCTGATACGGGACTCGATCCCAGGACGCTGGGACCATGACCTGAGCCGAAGGCAGCCGCTTAACCAACTGAGCCACCCAGGCGTCCCATGAATTGGGGATTTTCTTATTCATTTAGTCATAAACACTTATTGGACATGGAAGTAAAATATGATCAGTTCCATCATTTGACTGATTTTGTGGTCTCCAAAATTCCAGCAGGTTATTTCACATTCTGACCTTTATTTTCCTTGAATTCCTCTTATTATGGCTATGAAATAATCCCAAAAATCAGTGGCTGAAACCAACATTGATTTTGCCCATGAATTTGCATTATGCAGGGCCTGGTAAGCAACCCATCTCTGCACCACACAGCACTAGGGCAACCTGAAGGCTGAGGGCTGGAGTTATTTGAAGCAGCACTATTCTCTAGAACTTTCTATAATGATAGAAACAGTCTACATCTGCCCTGTCCAGTGCAGTAGAAACTAGCCCCATAAGGCTATTGAGCACTTGAAATATGACTTATGTGATTGAAAAGTAGATTTTTAAATTTAATTTAGTTTTAATTAATTGAAATGTAAATGCCTACATGTGACTAGTAGGTATTACACTGGATCTCACAAATCTGAAGGCTCACTGATAAGTCTAACACCTGGGCTACAAAGATTCCTCAGCTCTCTCATTCTGTCAGTCTCTCTCTCACTCACTAACTTTCTCATTCGTCTCTCTAGATGACCTCTCTAGTGTGCTGGTTTAAGACCAGCTAGATAACATACATATTGGCTCAGGGCTCCCAAGATTCATGAAAGAGCTAGAGGAATATGTATTGCTTTTTATGGTCTCACCTTAGAGGTTAAATACTACTTGCACCATAGTCATAGGTCCACCTGGATTTAAGTGGAGGGAACATAGGCCCTACTTCTGATGAAGGAGCATAAAAAGAGTGTGTGGCATTAAAATGGCATGGACATTTTTGGAAAATACATACATATTTAGTGTAAAGTGGATTGGCTGACTAGGTGATCTCAAAGTTTCCTTCTAGTTTTATGTAGTTGTAAAGAAAGAAACCAACTATTATGTGTTAAATATTCTCCTTTTTAAAAATCAGAGCAAGAAAGGCATTTCTCTTTTTTTTTTTTTTTTAATTTTATTTATTTATTTGACAGAGAGAGAGAGATCACAAGTAGGCAGAGAGAGGCAGGCAGAGAGATCATGACCCGGGCCGAAGGCAGAGGCTCAACCCACTGAGCCACCTAGGCGCCCCTTTTAATTGAAATAAAATTGGCATACAATGTTACATTAGTTTCAAGTGTACAACATGTTGATTTGAGAATTCTAAACATTACTCAGTGCTCACTATGATTAAGTGTAGTTACCATGACAGTATTATTTTTTTTAAGATTTTATTTTATTTATTTGAGAGAGAGAGAGAGAGAGAGCACGCACAAGCAGGGAGGAGGGGCAGAGGGAAAGGGAAAAGCAGACTCCCCACTGAGCAGAGAGTTTGACTCAGGGCTCCATCCCAGGACCCTGGATCATGACTTGAGCCAAAGGCAGATGCTTAACCAACTGAGCCACCTAGGCACTCCTATTATTACAGTATTATTGACTATATTCCCTACACAGTACTTTCCATCTCTGTGACTTACTTATTTTATACCTGGAAGTTTGTAAATATACCTCTTAATCTCCATTATGTATTTTCCCCATCCCTCCTCCCCCACAGCCATTAGTTTGTTTTCTATATTTAAGAATGTTTATTTGTCTTATTTTTAATATTCCACATATAAGTGAAATTGTATGGTATTTGTCTTCTCTGTTTGACTCTTTTCATATAGGATAATACTCTCTAGGTCTGTTCATGTTGTCATAAATGGCAAGATCTCATTCTTTTTTATGGCCGAGTAATACTCCTTCCTCTTTGTGTGTGTGTGTGTGTGTGTGTGTGTGTGTATTTGTTTTTGTGTATGTGTATGTGTGCATGTATACACTATTCTTTATCCATTCATCTATTTATGTACACTTGGGTTGCTTCCATATCTTGGCTATTATAAGTAATACTGCAAGAAACATAGCATGTATCTTTTCAAGTTGGTATATTCCTATTCTTTGGGTATTTGGATTATATGGTATCATGTATTTCTATTTTTAATTTTTTGAGTTACCTCCATACTGTTCCCTACAATGGTTGCACTAACTTACATTCCCACCAATTTCTCCACATCCTTGCCAACACATGTTATTCCTTGTCTTTTTGATGGTATCCTTTCAGACTGGTATGAAGTGATACCTCATTGTGGTTTTGATTTGTAGTTTCCTGATGATTAGTCATGTTGAACATCATCTCATGTGTCTGTTGGTCATCTGGATGTCTTCTTTGGAAAAATGTCTCTTCAGGTCCTCTGCCCGTTTTTAATTGGACTGTTTTTTTTGGTGTTGAATTGTATAAGTTCTTTATGTTTTGGATACAGACCCTTTATCAGATATATTATTTGCAAATATCTTTTCCCATTCACTACGATCCTTTTTTTTTTTATGTTTTCTTGCACTGTACAAAAGCTTTTTATTTTGGTGTAGTCCCACTAGTTTGCTTTTGTTTCCCTTGCCTCAGGAGAAATATCTAGAAAAATATTGCTAAGACCAATGTCCAAGATGTTATTGTCTGTTTTCTTTTAGGAGTTTATTTTAGGAGTTTCTTTCAGGTCTTATTTTTAGCCCTTTCATCCTTTTGAGTTTATTTTTATTTTATTTATTATTATTTTTTAAAAGATTTTATTTATTTATTTATTAGAGAGAGAGAGAGTGCGAGCACAGGCAGACAGAGTGGCAGGCAGAGGCAGAAGCAGGGTCCCTGTTGGGCAAGGAGCCCGATGTGGGACTCGATCCCAGGACGCTGGGATCATGACCTGAGCCGAAGGCAGCTGCTTAACCAACTGAGCCACCCAGGCATCTCGAGTTTATTTTTATATACAGTATAAGAAAGTGGTCCAATTTCATTCACATGTAGCTGTCCAGTTTTTCCAACACTGTATCCAAGGAACTGTCTTTTCCCCATTGCATATTCTTGCCTTCTTTGTCATGGATTAATTGGCCGTAAAGTTGTGGGTTTCTTTCTGGGCTCTCTCTCCTGTTTCACTGATGCATGTGTCTGTTTTTGTGCCAACACAATACTGTTTTGATTGCTACAGCTTTATAATATAACATGAAGTCTGGAATTGTGGTGCCTGCCAGCTTTGCTTTCTTTCTCAAGATTGCTTTGGCTATTCAGGACCTTTTGTAGTTCTATACAAATTTTAGTATTATTTGTTCTAGTTCTATGAAAAATGCTATGGATATTTTGATAGGGATTGCTTTAAATGTATAATTACTTTGGGCAGAATAGACATTTTAACAATATTTGTTCCATGAGCATGGCATGTCTTTCCCTTTCTTTGTATCATCTTCAATTTCTTTCATAAGTGTATTATAGTTTTAAGAGTATAGGTTCCTTACCTGCTTGGTTAAATTATTTTTAGCTATCCTTTTTGTGTAACTGTAAATGGGGTTATTTTCTTACTTTCTCTTTCTGCTACTTTATTATTGGTGTACAGAAATGCAGTAGATTTCTGTTTATTAATTTTGCATCCTGCAACTTTATAGAATTCATTTATCAGTTCTAGAAGTCTTTTGGTGAAGTCTGTAGGGTTTCTTACATATAGTATCACGCCATCTGCAAAGAGTGAGTTTTAATTCTTCTTTACCAATTTGGATGCCTTTATTTATTTTTCTTGTCTGATTGCTGCAGGTAGGACTTCCAGTATCATGTTGAACAAAAGTAATGAGTAGACCTCCTTGTCTTGTTCCTGATCTTAGAGGAAAAGCTTTCAACTTTTCATCATTGAGTATGATGTTAGCTGTGGGTTTTTTGTTTTTTAAGAATTATTTATTTATTTATTTGACAGACAAAGATCACAAGTAGGCAGAGAGGCAGGCAGAGAGAGAGGGGAGGAAGCAGGCTCCCCACTGAGCAGAGAGTCCGATGCAGGGTTCCATCCCAGGACCCTGGGATCATGACCCGAGCCAAAGGCAGAGGCCTTAACCCACTGAGCCACCCAGGCGCCCCTGTGGGATTTTTCATATGTGGCTCCTTTTACATTGGAGCATGTTCTCTCTAAACCCACTTTGTGGAGTTTTATCATGAATGTTCTTTGTCCAGTGGTTTTTCTGCATCTACTGAAGTGATCATATTGCTTTTAACCTTCCTTGTGTTGATGTGATGTATCATGTTGATTAATTTGCAAATACTGATCTACCCATGCATCCTTGTAATAAATCCCACTTGATTGTGGTAAATTAGTTTTTTAATGTACTGTTGAATTTGGTTTGCTAGTATTTTGTTGAGGATTTTTGCATCCATGTTCATTAGAGATATTGTCCTGTAGTTCTCTTTTTTTGAGGTGACTTTGGTTTTGGTACCAGGGTGATACTGGCCTCATAGAATAAATTTGGAAGTTTTCCTTCTTCTGTTTTTTTGGAGTAGTTTGAGAAGAATAGGTATTAACACTTCTTTACCTTTTCTTTCGATTTTTTTTTTTTTAATTTAAGAGAGAGTGGGTATGCAGAAGGAGAGAATCTTTAAGCAGACCCCCTGCTGAGTGTGGAGCCTGAGATCATGAACTGATCTGAAGTCAGATGATTAACTGACTGAGCCATCCAGGAGCCCCAATGTTTCTTTAAATATTTGTTAAAATTCCCTTGTGAAGCTGACTGGTCCTGAACTTTTGTTTGTTGGGAGTTTTTGATTACTGTTTCAATTTCTTTTATAGTAATAAGTCTGTTCAAATTTTCTACTTCTTCCTGATTCAGTTTTGGAAGATTGTACATTTCTAGAAAATTATCTGTTTCTTTTCAAGTTGTCCAGTTTGTTGGCATGCAAATTTTCATGATACTATAATGCTTTATATTTCTCTGGTGTTGGTTATTTATCCTCCTTTATTTCTGATTTTATTTGAGCCCTCCCTATTTTTTTTCTTGATGAGTATGACTAAATATTTATCTATTTTATCTTGAAGATATCTTTATTTTGAAGAACCACCTCTTGGTTTCATTAATGTTTTCTATTATGCTTTTTCTCTCCATTTTATTTATTTCTACTCTAATCTTTATTATTTCTTTCCTTTTTCTAGGTTCGGGCTTTATTTGTCCTTTTTTTAATCTCCTTTAGTTGTAAGGTTAGGTTGTTTATTTGAGATTTTTTGGTTTCTTGTGATAGATCTATATTGCTATAAACTTCCCTTTTTGAACTGCTTTTGCTGTATCCCAAAGATTTTGGACTGTTGTATTTTCATTTCCATTTGTCTTCATGTATTTTTTTATTTCCTCTTTGATTTTATGGTTGACCCATCTGTTGTTTGATAGCATGTTATATAGCTTCCATGTGTTTGAGAATTATTTCCAGAATTATTTTTCCAGAATTATTTCTTATGATTGATTTCTAGTTTTCATTGTGGTTGGAAAAGATGTTTTATATGATCTCAGTCTTTTTAAATTTATTGATATTTGTCTTATGGCCTAACATGTAATCTCTCCTGGAGAATGTGTACTTGGAAAGAAGGTATACTTTGCTGTTTTTGGATGGAGGGTTCTATGTATGTCTGTTAGGTCCTTTTGGTCTAATGTATTGTTCAAAGCCACTGTTCCTTTGCAGGTTTATTTCCTCCCTCCCTTCCTTCCTTCCTTATTTCTTTTAGATTTTATTTTATTTATTTGACAGAGAGAGACACAATGAGAGAGGGAACACAAGCAGGGGGAGTAGGAGAGGGAGAAGCAGACTTCCTACTGAGAAGGAAGCCTGATGTGGACCTCGATCCCAGGACTCTGGGATCATGACCTGAGCCAAAGGCAGACGCTTAACAACTGAGCCACCCAGGCGCCCCAGCTTTCTTTCTTTCTTTATTTCTTTTTTTTAAGATTTTATTTATTTATTTATTTGAGAGAGAGAGAGCACACAAGTTAGGGGAGGGGCAGAGGGAGAAGCAGATCCCTGCTGAACAGAGAGCCTAACATGGGGCTCAGTCCCAGGACCCCAGGATCATGACCTGAGCTGAAGGCAGACAATTAACTGACTGAGCCACCCAGGAGCCCCTCCTTATTGATTTTCTGCCTAGATGATCTATTCATTGATGTAAGTGGGATGTTAAAGTCCCTACTATTATTGTATTGCTATCAGTTTCTCCCTTTATGTCTGTTAATATTTGCTTTGTGCATAAAGTACTCCTATGTGGGGTACATAGATATTTATAATTGTTATATCATCTTGTTTGATTGATCCCTTTGTCATTGTGTAGTACTCTTTGTCTCTTGCTACAGTCTTTTTTTATTTTTTATTTATTTTTTTTTTTTTAAGATTTTATTTACTTATTTGACAGCACAAGTAGGCAGAGAGGCAGGCAGAGAGAGAGGGGGAAGCAGCCTCCCCGCTGAGCAGAGAGCCCGATGCGGGGCTCGATTTCAGGACACTGAGATCACGACCTGAGCCGAAGGCAGAGGCTTTAGTCCACTGAGCCACCCAGGCGCCCCGCTACAGTCTTTTTTTAAAAAATTAATTTATTTGAGAGAGAGCGTGAGCACAAGCAGGGGGAAGGGCAAAGGGAGAGGGAGAGACTTTTAAGCAGACCCTGTGCTGAGCACAGAGCCCCACACAGAGCTTGATTTCACAACCCTGAGATCATGAACTGAGCCGAAACTACGAGTCGGGCTCAACTGACTGAGCCACCCAGGCACCCCTCTGCAGTCTTTATTTTAAAATCTGTTTTGTCTGATACAGGTATCGCTACTTCAGGTTTTGTTTTGTTTTCTTCATTTTCACTGGCATGGTAGATTTGTTTTCGTACCTTCACATTCAGTCCTTATGTGTCTTTAGGTCTGACATAGTCTCTTATAAACAGCATGTAGATGAGTCTTGTTTTTTTGTCCAGTCACCCTTTGTCTTTTGACTGAAACATTTGGTCTGATTGCATTTAAAGTAATTATTGATAGGTGCGTACTTACTCCTGTTTTGTTATTTGTTTTCTGACTGTGTAGTTCTTACAGGACTCTTTTTAAAAAGTCAGATTGTGTGAGCCTGGATGGCTCAGTTGCTTAAGCAGCTGCCTTTGGCTCAAGTCATGAGCTCAGGGTTCTGGGATCAAGCCCCACATCTGGGCTCCCGGCTCAGGGGTAAGTCTGCTTCTCCCTCTGCCCTGCCCCCTACTTATGGTCTTTAATAAATAAATTAAATCTTAAAAAAAATAAAAAAGTCAAATTGTTGGAAAGATACATAATGAAAAATAATCCCTTGAGTAATTCTACTCTTCATTTTGTTATTCAGGTTGAACTACTTTTAATCTTACATGGAATAGCTTCCACTTTTACTGTTGCTTTTTTTAGCCATATTGTTAAATAATATACTTCTACTACTTTTTTTTAACTTACCAATTTAGATTATGTATCTAAACTGCCTTTCTGCTATATTAGGTTAGGACATGGCTTACTTACCATTCTCTCCTCCCCACACTCCTACCCTGCTGTAATTGTACTGTTTTTAGTTTCTCTCATGGTTCTCTCTCTTTTCAATTTCTACAATGTACTTAAACCTTTCTGTTCTGTCATATCATTTAAAAACACTGTCTCTTGGGGTGCCTGGGTGGCTCACTCACTTAAGTGTCTGCCTTCCACTCAGGCCCTGATCCCAGGGTCCTGGGAAGGAGTCTTGGGTTGGGCTCTCTGCTTAGCAGGAAGCCTACTTGTCCCTCTGCCCCTCCCATCTGCTCATGCTCTCTCTCAAATAAAATCTTTTTTAAAAACCCACTATCTCTTGATTCCTGCTGTAAGAGAAGGATATCAGTAGACCTCCTTTTTTCTTTTAAAAATTTATTTATTTATTTATGTAGCAGTAGACAGAGTATAATTTTTAAGAACTGTGCATGTGACTACATTTATTGCCACATTTAGTATCACAGAAAGTAAGTGAATCAGTTTTGGGGTTTTGTTTTTTTTTTTGCATCTGTGAATACTACCCTCAGAATTTTCTGCTTTTGGAGTAACTTCTAATGGCTGTCTCAAAGTCTATAGGGAATGGGATATGACCTGTACTTTAACTTTTATATCATCAAGCTTGATAACATCTATATTCTGAAGGCACTTAGTATAAGACTTAAGAGCATGAACTCTGAAACCAGACTGCCTGAATTTGAACCCAGTTCTGTGATGTACAAGCTACCTGACCTTAGGCAAGAGAGTTAATGTTTCAGTGCCTCAAATTCCTCATCTGTGAAATAGTGATAATAACCATACCTACTGTGTAGGGATATTGTGAGGATTAGATAAAGAGTACCTAGATCAGTTGCTAGTATGTAAGTACTATAACCATAAATATTATTAACCTTAGTTCTTTGTTTTATAACCAGTTTGAATCTTCCATGCTTTATTCATGGATATATTCTAAAATTGACAATCAATAAGCCATGTTTATTCTGTAATTGGATAAGTATTATCGACTGAATGGTCACACAGGGCACTATGATTTCATTTCCTTCCTTGAATGACTTTATTTTTCTTGAGTTTCTAATTGTCTTTCTTGATTTTTCTGTCCTCAGTCATTAACACCTTAAGTTGTTTTAAATTCTTAGTCTGTTTTTCCCCCACAAGGGAGCCTCCTATGTTGCTGTTTCTAGGCTTAACTGATTGTCTCTAGGTTTGAGGCAAGCTGCCCTGTACTGCATCCACACTGTTACTTCCTAAGTTGGCTCTACTATTTCTTTGATTCCATATCTTGTTCTTTCTTGATTCATTCTCTTTTTATTTTAACATGCCAATGAGTACCTTCTAACAGAGGCAATACTGGGGGGAAATGTGGGTGCTATATCTCTTTAAAACACATTTATTCTCATTTTATTTATACCTGTTTGGAGATTTGTCTGAATATAGAATTGTTACATTATTTCCCCTGGGAACTTTGAAGACATTTCCTAACTGTCTTTATGCTGCTGGCATTCTATATTGCTAGTAAGAAGTCTGACGCCATTCTGTTTTTTATTCTCTGTAGAAGACTTTGTTTCTTCCTTTTCTCTGGAAACCTTTAGTCTCATCTCCTGATCCTTGGTGTGGACATTGTGATGAGCACCTTGTAAAACTCTTTTAGGAAATAGGAGGTTTGTTTTGAGCTCAAGATTGGGATATTCCCTTTTATTATTATGTTTATATGTAACATCCACCCCTTTTTCCTTGGAACTCTTGTTAGTGTAAGTTTAAGATAGAGTCTCTAAGTCTTCATTTTTTTTAAACAGCTTTTTTGAAATATAATTCTAATACTGTAAATTGCACCCATTTAAAATGTGTGATTCACTGGTTTCTAATGTATTCACAGAGTTATACAACCATCACCACAATCTAATTTTAGAACATTTGATCACTGTAAAAAGAAAATTCATGCCCATTAGCAGTCACTCCCCATTCCTTCTTCCCAACCCCTAGGCAACCACTAATCTCCTTTCTGTCCTTCTGTATGCCTGTTTTGGACATTTAATATGAGTGGGATCATATGATATGTGTCTTTTACATCTGGCTTCTTTTACTGAGGATAATCCTTTCATGATTCATCCACGTTATAGTAAGTATCAGCACTTCATTATTTTATGGTCAAATAGTATTCCACAGTATAGATATACCACATTTAATTCATCTGTTAATCAGTTGATGTATATTTGGATTATTTTTACTTTTTGGCTGTGGCGAATAATGCTGCTATGAGTATTCATGTACAAGTTTTTAATGTGGTTATATATTTTCATTTGTTCTGGGTATATACTGAGGAGTGAAATTTTTAGGCCATATTTTCTCTGTTTAACATTTTGAGGAACTGCTAATGACTTTATACATTCCCAGCACCAGTGTGTGAGGGTTCTAGTGAACCTATGCCCATTATTTATTTATTTGCCAGAGAGAGAGAGAGAGAGAGTGAGAGAGAGAGCACAAGCAGAGGGAGTCCTAGGCAGAGGGAGAAGCAGGCTTCCCACTGAGCAAGAGCCCAATGTGGGACTTAATCCCAAGACACATGGCTCATGACCTGAGCCAAAGGCAGATGCTTAACAGACTGATCCACCCAGGTATCCCACATGCCCATTTTTATTTACTTATTTATTTCTTTTTATTAACATATAATGTATTATTTGTTTCAGGGGTACAGGTCTGTGAATTATCAGTCTTACACAATTCACAGCACTCACCATAGTACATACTCTCCCCAATGTCCATAACCCAGCTACCCTATCCCTGCCCCCCACAACCCTCAGTTTGTTTGCTGAGATTAAGAATCTTTTATGGTTTCTCTCCCTCTGCAGCCCTATCTTTTTCATTTTTTCCCTCCCTTCTTCCCACGAGCCCCCCCCAACCCTGCCTCTCAAATTCCTCATATCAGGGAAATCATATGGTAATTGTCTTTCTCTGATTGATGTATTTTGCTTAGCATAATACCCTCTAGTTCCACCCACGTCATTGTAAATGGCAAGATTTCGTGGGTTTTGATGGCTGCATAGTATTCCATTTTGTGTGTGTGTGTGTGTGTGTGTGTGTGTGTGTGTGTGTGTATACACACACCATATCTTCTTTATCCATTCATCTGTTGATGGACATCTAGGTTCTTTCCATAGTTTGGCTATTGTGGACATTGTTGCTATAAACATTTGGGTCCACGTGCCCCTTCGGATCACTACATTTACATCTTTAGGGTAAATACACAGTAGTCCACATGCCCATTTTTAAATTGGCTTGTTTATCTTTTCATTGTTGAGTTACAAGAGTTCTTAACATATTATGGGTACAAATCACCTATCAAAAATATGAGTTGCAGGGACGCCTGGGTGGCTCAGTTGGTTAAGCGGCTGCCTTCGGCTCAGGTCATGATCCCGGCATCCTGGGATCGAGTCCCACATCGGGCTCCTTGCTTGGCAGGGAGCCTGCTTCTCCCTCTGCCTCTGCCTGCCACTCTGTCTGCCTGTGCTCTCTCTCTCTCTCTAACAAATAAATAAATAAAATCTTTTTTTAAAAAATGTGAGTTGCAAATAATTTCTCTCATTCTGTAGATTATCTTTTTACTTTCCTGATGATATCATTTGCGGTACAAAAATTTTAAACTTTGATACAGTCTCATTTATCTGCTTTTTCTTTTGTTGCATGTGCATTTGGTTGTTTTGGCTAGGAAACTATTAGCTTAATTCAAGGTCACAAAGATCTACTCATTTATTTTCCTCTATTAATTGTATAGTTTTAGCTCTTGTATTTAGGTCTATGATTTTTTTGAGTTGATTTTTTGTGTGTATGTCCAACTTCATTCTTTTGTGTATGGGTTGTCAGTTATCCTAGGACCATTTTTTGAGAAGACTGTTTTTTCCCTATGGAATTATTTTTGGCACCCTTGTTGAAAATCATTTGACCAAAAGGATAAGGTTTATTTCTGAACTTTCACATCTATTCCATTGATTTGTGTGTTTTATCTTTATGTAGGTACCATGTTGTTTTGATTACCATAGCGTTGTGGTATAATTTGAAATCAGGAAATAAGCGCTTTCCAATTTTGTTCTATTCAAAGATTGTTTTGACTATTTTGGGTCCCTTGTATTACCATATGAATTTTAAAATCAGCTTGTTAATTTGTGCAAGAAAAACCAGCCAAGGATTTTTTTTAAATAGTAGACTTTACTTTTTAGTTTTAGGTTTATAGAAAAATTGAGCAGAAAGTTCAGAAAGATCTAGTATACCTTTTTCCTCTACACACACCTACTGTTTTCCCCAATTATTAACACCCTGCATTAGTTGGTATATTCGTTACAAGTGATAAACCAGTACTGACACACTATTATTAACCAACGTCCTTAGGGCTTACATTAGGGTTCATTCTTGGTGTTGTACAGTTCTATGGGTTTTGACAGATGCAAAATGTCATATATCTGCTATTACAGTATAGCAGAGTAGTTTCATTGCCCTAAAATCCCCTGTGCTTCCACCTGATCCTCACTTCCTTCCCCTTCCTCCAACCCCTCCCCAGCCTCTGGCAACCACTAATCTCTCTTACTATCTCTATAGTTTTGTTTCCAGTATGTTGTATAATTGGAATTATAGTATATGGCCTTTCCAGACTGCTTTCTTTCACTTAGCAATATGCATTTCGGGTTTTTCTGCGTCTTTTTGTGGTTTAATAGATAATTTCTTTTTATTGTTGATTTATATTCCATTGTATAGATGTACCATAATTTGTCCATTCTACTATTGAGGGACATCTTGATTGCTCCCAAGTTTTGGCAATTAACAATAAAGTTGCTACAAACATCCATGTGCAGATTTTTGTTTGGACATAAATTCTCAGCTTATGATAAATACCAAGAAGCACAACTGCTGGATCATATCTAAGCATATGTTTACATTTGTAAGGAACTGCCAAACCATCTTCTAAAGTGACTCTACATCCTTGTCAACATTTAGTGATGTCAGTTTTGGAACTTTAGCCATTCTGAAAGGTATATATTGGTGTCTCATTATTTTGTTTTATTTATTTTTTTAAGTAGGCTCCATGCCCAGTGTGGGTCCCGACACAGGGCTTGACCTCACAATCCTGAGATCAGGACCTGAGCTGAAATCGAAAATTGGATGCTTAACCAACTGAGCTACCAAGGCACCCCAGAGTCTCGTTATTTTAATTTGCAGTTCCCTACCAGCATGATATTGAGCATCTTTTCATATGCTTATTTGCCATCTGTATATCATCTTTGGTAGATGCCTATATCTTTTGCCCACTTTTAAATAGAATTGTCCATTTTCTTACCATCCAGTTTTAAAAGTTCTGTGTATATTTTGGATAACAATACTTTATGTCTTTTGCAAATATCAATCTGTGGCTTGTCTTCCCATTCTCTTGACAGTTTTTTGCAGATCAGAAGGGGTTTCTTTGTTTCTGTTTTTGTTTCTTTAATTTGTTTTAAAAAATTTATTTAAGTAATCTCTATACCTCATGTGAGGCTCGAACTCATGACCCCAAGATCAAGAGTCACATGCTGTTCTGACTGAGCCAGCCAGGAGCCCGCAGAGCAGAAGTTTTTAATTTTGATGAAGTCCAACTTCTCCATTTTTTTGTTCATGATTGTGTCTTTGGGATTGCCAGCTGGGATTCTGAAAGGGATTGCACTGTATCTGTAGAATCTGTAGATCAGTTTGGGAAGTCTTGCCATCTTAACAGTGTTAACTCTTCTGATTCATGAACATGAATGTCTTTCCTTTTACTTAGATTTTTCTTTAATTTCTTCCAGCAATATTTTGCAGTTGTCAGAGTACGAATCTTATGCTTCTTTTGTTAAATTTATTTGTAAGTATTTTATTCTTTTTGGTATTATTGTAAATGGAATTGTTTTCTTAATTTCATTATCAGATTGTTCATGGCTTTTATATACTGTTTTAGATCTTAAGTCTGTTTTCACTATCCTGTTCTTCATTCTGCGAGATTTCTTGTGCCAGGAATTGTTAACTGGGGTCAATGGATCCTCTAAAGCCTTTAGAGGATCCCCAAAATAATATTCAAAATTGCATGTGTACAGTTTTCATAGAAGAAACGTGCATAACTTTCAGGAGGTTCTTAGAGGGATTGATGGTTCTGGAAAGGTTAAGGATTACTGAGGTTTTCTTTCCATTGCACCATACTAAGTTATCATTAAAATTCTTTGTAAATTTAGCAAAGTGTAAGGCATGTTGACATTTTAGATAACAATAATAGTTTTTCTCCTTAAACTGTGGAAGAACAGGAACAGAAATGAAGGTGGGAGATAAGTACTTTAAGAAGGGCAATGCTATAGAAGTTTAAAGAAAGAGATTACTTCCCTCTTATGGGGAATTCCTTTGCTCTTTTTGTTATTTTGGTTTGGTTTGAACAACATTTGTAGTGTTGAAACGATGTACTGTGAGGATAAGTTAGAACATTTGTTTATGTTGAGCACTCTGCAACTAATGAAATAACTGAGTACAAAAAATTCTCCCTGGAAGATCATAGTCTAAATAGTATAAATATTTGTTACCCACATGGTTGCAAGGCAGCATGGTCATTCCCACCATTCCTACAAGTTGCTATGCGTAAGGGTGGTCCCTGTATAAATATTTATTTTTTGTTTCTGGCAGGAAAGAAATCTAACTTTAAACATCAAGAAAGTAAAATTGTCATCTTGATGTATTTCCTTGCTCATATAATGAATGGTTTAGCTGTTCTATTTCAGGAGGAAAAATGGTTCTACAAGATTTTGCTTTTAACTAGATATTTACTAGTTTTTCTTCTTCTGTGAAAAGAACATTTGAAGTTTGTATTAATATTGTGCTTCTTTTTTTTTTTTTAAGATTTTTGTTTATTTATTTATTAGAGAGAGAGCACAGGCAGACAGAGTGGTAGACAGAAGCAGAGGGAGAAGCAGCTCCCTGCCAAGCAAGGAGCCCGATGTGGGACTCGATCCCAGGACGCTGGGATCATGACCTGAGCCGAAGGCAGCCGCTTAACCAACTGAGCCACCCAGGCGTCCCTAATATTGTGCTTCTACCCCAGAAACCTCAAGACCTATTTTTTATTATGAATGGAAAAAACCCTTAGTGTCTTGTGAGTACTTTTGGCTAACATTTATGGTCATATTTAGGATAATATAAATATTATATTTCATGAAAATATTCAAATTTATGTTCAGAGATCATTAATGCATTATTTTAGCACTTTACTGGTTATCTGAGTATTTATTTAGCACTTCCATATACTAAATCAACAGTTTGCTTTTTAAACTGTCAAATCTTAGATTTTCTGAAATAAATTGGGATATCTAAATAATTTTTTTCTAAGATTTTATTTATTTATTTGACAGAGAGAGAGACCACAAGTAGGCAGAGAGGCAGGCAGAGAGAAAGAGGAAAGCAGGCTCCCCACTGAGCAGAGAGCCCAATGCAGGGCTCAATCCCAGGACCCTGAGATCAGGACCTGAGCCGAAGGCAGAGGCTCAACCCACTGAGCCACCCAGGTGCCCCCTAAATAATTTTTTATTAATCTAGTTTCTATAAGTGTATTTTGTCCTAAGTTAAAAATATAAGTAGTTCAGATAATTTCAGGGCTTTTTAATTACAATAAACTAAAAAATTAACTTTTTCATTTTTTTTTTATTCAGTGCTAAATTCCACATTAGTCTCTTGCTACAGTTACCTTGATTTGTTATTATACTAGTAGTACTTTGGTTTACAACATACACTGTGTCTTCTTTCTTTGAAAAAAAATTACCTTATTTTCATTTAATGTTTTTTCCTCTTCATTCTACTTCACTGCTCTCAAAAGTTATGGTTGCAACTCATTTGTGTACTGTTTTGCTTTAGTTAACACCTCATAAAAATCTTTGAAATTAATACCCAAAAGTAATGAGTTAGGCCTGATTAATTTAAGGGAAGAATAAGTCATTGTCTTCCTCTCAAATGTTTAATGTGGTTAGAATAGTTGCTAAAGGGACACCTGGGTGGCTCAGTTGGTTAAGCGGCTGCCTTCAGCTCAGGTCATGATCCCAGCGTCCTGGGATCAGTTCCACATCGGGCTCCTTGCTCCGCAGGGAGCCTGCTTCTCCCTCTGCCTCTGCCTGCCTCTCTGTCTGCCTGTGCTCTCTCTTTCTCTCTCTCTCTCTAACAAATAAATAAATAAAATTAAAAAAAAAAAAAAGAATAGTTGCTAAAATAAACTAAAATTGATTTTCATTGGCTATTTCACCTGTTGAATTATTTTTATTCTTTTTTTTTTTTTTTAATATTTAGAGAGAGAGGAAGTGAGCATGAGTGGGAGTGGCAGAGGGCGAGGGAGAGAGAATCTCAGGCGAACTCCACACTGAGTGGGAAGCCTGATCTGGGGCTTCATCTTATGACTTCTGAGATCATGACCTGAGCCAAAGCTAAGAGTGCAACACTTAACCAACTGCGCCACCCAGGTGTCCCTCACCTGTTGAATTATTACATGAAGACAAAGAAGAAGATTTCATTGGGGCACTTGGAAGTTTTCAAATAAGTGTGTAATAGGGAGTATAGTAAAATACCCACACACACAGTTTACTTATCCCTCAGCTTCAACAGTGATCCACATATGGCCAGTCCAGTTTCATCCATACCCCCACTTCACCCCATCTGGATTATTGCAGCTTATTGGGCCACTTTTAAAGTAAGTAAGATAAAATTTTGTGACTATGGGGCACCTGGGTGGCTCAGTGGGTTAAAGCCTCTGCCTTCTGCTCAGGTCATGATCCTAGGGTCCTGGGATCGAGCCTCACATTGGGCTCTCTGCTCAGCAGAGAACCTGCTTCCCTTCCTCTCTCTCTTCCTGCCTCTCTGCCTACTTGTGATCTCTGTCTGTCAAATAAATAAATAAAAATCTTTAAAAAAAAAATTTTGTAACTATGTTTATGTAAGAAATGGGTGCCATTTGCTATATTTTGATAGTTCATACATGAACTTGTATGCTGATTTATTTAGCCAAAAGAATAAATTCTGTTTTCAGTAGTGTTTCACTTAAATTTATATTATTTTTAGGGCAAAAGTTTACTGATCAGTCAGAATTTATAAAAAGCAACATGAGGGACACCTGGGTGGCTCAGTTGGTTAAGCAGCTGCCTTAGGCTCAGGTCATGATCCCAGCATCCTGGGATCGGGTCCCGAATCGGGTTCCTTGCTCAGCAGGGAGCCTGCTTCTCCCTCTGCCTCTGCCTGGCACTCTCTCTGTCAAATAAATAAATAAATAAAATCTTTAAAAAAAAAAAAGGCAACATGATAATGAAATTCAGTTTAGATACTTCCATTCAAAGTTTGAAAGTTTTTCTGATGGTCTTCTTAAAGAGCATTGACATCATAACAGATTTATTGTAACCTAATTATAATTATGTTTATTCTTTTGAATAAAGTCTGATTTTTTGAGGATGTCTTGTTTTATGTTTGTTTTTAAATATCCATCTGAGGGGCGCCTGGGTAGCTCAGTGGGTTAAGCCTCTGCCTTTGGCTCAGGTCATGATCTCAGGGTCCTGGGATCAAGCCCCACATCGGGCTCTCTGCTCAGCTGGGAGACTACTCCCCACCACCCCCCCTCCCCGCCTGCCTCTCTGCCTACTTGTGATCTCTATTAAATAAATAAATAAAATCTTTTAAAAATAAATATCCATTTGAAGGGCACCGTGGTGGCTCAGTTGCTTAAATGTGACTCTTGATTTAAGTTTAGGTCACAATCTCAGGATTGTGAGATAGAGCCCTGAGTCAGGCTCATGCTGGGCATAGAGCCTGCTTAAGATTCTCTCTCCTGCTACCCTACCCCCACTCTCTCCCTCTTAAAAAAAAAAAAAATTCATTTGACCTAAGTAAAGGTTGTAAAAGTATGTCAGCATAGGTATAACCTAATGCTTTGTTGATTACTGATGCTTACATGAGATGCATTTACTTAATTAGCTTTGTTCTTACAAATATTATTTTTAATTCCCGTACAGTTAACATACAAAATTATTTAATTCCCGTACAGTTAACATACAATGTTAGTTTCAGGTGTACAATATAGTGATTCAGCAATTCTAAACATTACTCAGTGCTTATCATAATGAGTGTACTCTTTTTTTTTTTTTTT
>ML110162.1:20851-101263 GCA_003697995.1 Taxidea taxus jeffersonii | reverse complement strand
TTTGTCTCTTGTTTTCTTTGGTCGTTTGTCTTCTTTCTTAATTTCCACATAAGTGAAATCATATGGTATTTGTCTGTCTTATTTCACTTTGCATTATACCCTCTAGTTCCATCCATGTTGTCACATATGGCAAGATTTCATTCTTTTTTATGGCTGAGTATTATTCCAGTATGTGTGTGTAGACACACACACCACATCTTCTTTATTTATTCATCTCTTAATGAACACTTAGGTTGTTTCCCTATTTTGGATCTTGTATATAATGCTGCAGTAAACACAAGGGATACATAGATCTTTTCAAATTAGTGTTTTTGTACTCTTTGGGTAAATATCCAGTAGTGGATTACTGGATCATGCAATAATTCTGCTTTTAGTTTTTTTTGTAACCTCTATAATGTTTTCCACAGTGGCTGTAACAGTTTGCATTCCCACCAGTCATACACAAGGATTCTTCTTTTTCTCACATTCTTGCCAACACTTGTTTCTTGTGTTTTTGCTTTTAACCATTCTGACAAATATGAGGTATTATCTCATTGTAATTTTGATTTGTATTTCCCTGATGATTAGTGATGTTGAGCATCTCTTCATGTGTCTGTTGGCCGTCTGTATGTCTTCTTTAGAGAAAAGTCTTCTGTCCATTTTTAAATCAGATTATTGGTTTTCTTGGTGTTGAGTTGTGTAAGTTCTTTATATAATTTGGATACTGACCCTTTGTCAGATATATCATTTGCAATATCTTCTCCCATTTACTAGGTTGCCTTTTTGTTTTGTTGATGGTTTCCTTTGCTGTGCAGAAACTTTTTATTTTGATGTAGTCTCAGTAGTTTGTTTTGCTTTTGTTTCCCTTGCCTCAAACTAGAAAAAGTTTGCTATAGTCAATGTCAGAGAAATTACTACCTTTGCTCTCTTTTAGGATTTTTATGGTTTCAGGTCTCACATTTAGGTCTTTCATCCATTTTGAGTTTCTTATTGTGTATGGTATGGTCTAGTTTTATTCTTTTGCATGTAGCTATCCAGTTTTCCCAACACTGTTTATGGAAGGAACTGCCTTTTTCCCATTGCATATTCTTGCTTCATTTGGTGAAGATTAATTGACTATAGAATTGTGGGCTTATTTCTGGGTTCTCCGTTCGGTTCTGTTGTCTATGTGTCTGTTTTTGTGCCAGTACCATACTGTTTTGATTACTACACCTTTGTAGTATATCTTGTAGTCTGGGATTATGATACCTCCAGTTTTGTTCTTTTTCAAGATTGCTTTGGCTATTTGGGCTCTTTTGTGGTTCAATCCAAATTTTCAGATTATTTGTTCTAGTTTTGTGAAAAATACTATTGGTATTTTGATAAGGATTGCATTAAATGTGTAGATTGCTTTGGATAGTATGGAAAGTTTAACAATATTTGTTCTCCCAATCCATGAACATGGAATATCTTTCCATTTGTTTGTGTCCTCTTCAGTTTCTTTCATCAGTGTTTTATAGTTTTTGGAGTACTGGTCTTTCACCTCCTTGGTTAAGTTTATTCCTAGCTGTTTTATTCTTTTGGGTGCAATTGTAAATGGAATTGTTTTCTTAATTTCTCTTTCTTCTACTTCATTATTAGTATATACGAATGCAGTAGAATTCTGTATATCAATTTTTTATCTTACGACCTTACTGAATTCATTTATAAATTGTAGTAGTTTTTTGGGAGTGTCTTTAGGGTTTTCTATATATAGGGTCATGTCATCTGCAAAGAGTGAAAGTTTTGCTTTTTCCTTACCAATTTGGATGTCTTTTATTTTTTTCCTCTCTGATTACTGTGACTAGGAATTCCAGTACTATGCTGAATAAAAGTGGTGAGAGTGGACAGCCTTGTCTTGTTCCTGATCTTAGGGGAAAGGCTCTCAGTTTTTCACCACTAAGTGTGATGTTAGCTGTGGGTTTTTCATATATGGCCTTTATTATGTTGTGGTATGTTTCCTCTAGACCTACTTTGTTGAAGAGTTTTATCATGAATGGATGTCATACTTTGTCAGATACTTTTTCTCTATCTATTGAAATGCTCATATGGTTTTTATTCTTTCTCTTATTGATGTGATGTGTCAGGTTGATTGATTTGTAAATATTGAACTACAATATTGTAAATATTGAAATATTCCAGGGCTTGCATCCCTGGAATAAATCCCACTTGATCATGGTAAATAATTTTTCAAATATATGTTTCAGTTCGGTTTGCTAATATTTTGTTGAGGATTTTGCATCTGTGTTCATCAAGATACTTGCCTATATTTCTCTTATTTTGTTGTGTCTTTGGTTTTAGTGTCAGGGTAATGCTGGCCTCATAGAATGAATTTAGAAGGTTTCCTTCCTCTTTAATTTTTTGGAATAATTTGAGAAGAATTGGTATTAACTCTTCTTTAAATGTTTGCTAGAATTCACCTATAGAGATACCAGGTCCTGGACTTTTGTTTGCTAGTAATTTTTTTTATTATTTACTCAGTTTCATTGCTGGTAAATTATCTGTTCAAACTTTCAGTTTTTTCCTGTTTCAGTATGGGAGGTTATGTATTTCTATGAATTTATCCACTTTTTCTTGGTTGCCCAGTTTTTAGCATAATGTTTTGCATACTATTTTATTAAATATTTATCCTTTGTAATTGTGTGGTGCTGGTTATTTCTCATCTTTAACTTCTGATTTTATTTATATGAGTCTTCTCTCTTTCTCTCTCCCTCTCTTTTTAAAAAATGAACCTGACTAAAGGTTTTTCAGCTTTGCTGATCTTTTGAAAGAACCAGCTCTTGGTTTCATTGATCTGTTCTATTTTTTTTTCTATTTTGTGTATTTCTGCTCTAATCTTTATTATTTCATTCTTTCTACTGATTTTGGGTTTTGTTTGCTCTTATACAAACAGTGTGTGAGAACTCCTTTCGGTGTAAGCTTAGATTGTTTGTGATTTTTCTTGCTTCTTGAAGTAGGCCTGCATTGTTATAAAGTTCCCCCTTAGAACAGCTTTTGCTGCATCCCAAAGATTTTTAATCATGGTGTTTTCATTTTCTCCATATACTTTTTTTTTTTTTAAAGATTTTATTTATTTAATTGACAGACAGAGATCACAAGTAGGCAGAGAGGCAGGCAGAGAGAGAGGAGGAAGCAGGCTCCCTGCTGAGCAGAGAGCCTGATGCAGGGCTCGATCTCAGGACCCTGGGATCATGACCCGAGCTGAAGGCAGAGGCTTTTTAACCCACTGAGTCACCCAGGCGCCCCTCTCCATATACTTTTTGATTCCCTCTTCGATTTCATGGTTGACCCATTCATTGTTTAGTAACATTTTATTCAACTTCCATGTATTTATGTTTTTTCCTGATTTTTTTATTGTACTTGATTTCTGTTTTCATAGCATTTTCATCGGAAAAGATGCATAGTATGACTTCAGACTTTTTAAATTTGTTGAGACTTATTTTGTGGCCTAGTAGGTGATGTGTTCTGGAGAATGTTCCATGTGCACTTGAGAAGAATCTGTATTCTGCTGTTTTAGGATGGAAAGTTCTGAATATATGTATTAGATCCATCCCGTGCAATGTGTCATTCAAAGCCACTGTTTCCTGGTTGATTTTCTGTTTGAGTTATCTCTCCATTGATGTCAGTGTGGTGATACAGTCCCCTACTGTTATTGTATTATCATTGACTACTTCCTTTATGTTTGTTATTAGGAGCTTTTTATATTTGTGTGCTCCTGTATTGAATGCATAAATATTTATAATTGTTTTGTTTTCTTGTTGGATTGTTCCCTTTATAATTAAATAGTGTCTTTGGTCTCTTATTACAGTCTTTGTTTTAAAGTCTATTTTGTCCAATATATGTATTGGCTTTCTTTTCACTTACATTTGCATGATAGATGGTTTTCCACTCTTTCACTTCCAGTCTGTAGATGTCGTTAGGTCTGAAATGAGCGTCTTGTGGAAAGCATATAGACAGGTCTTGCTTTTTCATCCATTCCAGCACCCTGTATCTTTTGACTAGAGCATATACTCCATTTACATTTATAGTATTTATCAGTAGGTATGTATTTATTGCCATTTTGTTTCTTCTTTTATGGTTGTTTTTGTAGTTCTTCTCTGTTCCTTTCTTTTCTTGTTCTCTTCTCTCACAGTTTGCTGGCTTTCTTCAGTAATATATTTGGATTCTCTTCTTGGTACATCTGTTACTGGTTTTTTATTTGTGTTTACCATTAGGTTTATATAGGACATCTTATGCATGTAGCAGTCTGTATTAAGTTGATGATTGCTTAAGTTTGAACTCATTCTAAAAGCACTAAATGTCTGCCCCTCCCACGTTTTAGGTATATGGTATCATACTTTTTCATCCTTTCATTTTGTGAATCCTTGGGTGATTTTTATTGCTATGCCGAACTTTACTACTTCTGTACTTCCTGCATTTCTTACTTCCATTTATGGTCTTTCCACCTAGCAAGTGTTCTTTAACATTTCTTGTAAGGCTGGTTTCCTGGTGATTATTTCCTTTGGCTTTTGTTTGTCTGGGAAACTCTTTATCTCTCCTTCTATTCTGAATGATAGCCTTGCTAGATAGAGTATTCTTAGTTGCAGGTTTTTCTTTTTCTTTCAGCACTTTGAATTTATAGCATGCCACTCTCTTCTGGCTTGTAAAGTTTCTGCTAAAAAATCAGCTTATAGCCTTACAGGGTTTCCCTTGTACGTAACTGTTTTCTTTTCTCTCTTGCTGCTTTTAAAATTCTTTCTTTATATCTGCTTTTTGCCATTTTATTTACTATGTGTCTTGGTGTAGAACTGCTTTGGGTCGATTGTATTGGGAGCTCTCTGTGTCTCCTACATCTGGATTTCTGTTTCTTTCTCCAGACTTGGGAAGTTTTCAACTATTATTTCTTTTTTTTTTTAATCTTTTTTTTTTTTTTAGATTTTATTTATTTGATAGACAGAGATCACAGAGAAGCAGGCAGAGAGAGGAGGAAGCAGGTTCCCTGCTGAGCAGAGAGCCCGATGTGGGGCTTGATCCCAGGACCCTGGGATCATGACCTGAGCCGAAGGCAGAGGCTTTAACCCACTGAGCCACCCAGGCGCCCCCAACTATTATTTCTTGAATAAGTTTTCTGTCCCCTTTTCTCTATCTTCTTCTGGGACCCCTGTAATGTGAATGTTCTAACCCTTGATGGGGTCATTGAATTCCGTACTCTATTTTCATTAAAAAAAAATTTAAGATTTTATTTATTTATTTTACAGACAGAGATCACAAGTAGGCAGAGGCAGGCAGAGAGAGGGGGGGAAGCAGGCTCCCTGCTGAACAGAGAGCCTGACACGGGGCTCGATCCCAGGGCCCCGGGATCATGACCTGAGCCGAAGACAGGGGCTTTAACCTACTGAGCCACCCAGGCACCCCATATTTTCATTTTTTATTATTATTTCTTCTCTTTTCTGTTCAGCTTGATTGCATTACTCTGATCTTCAGGTCACTGATCTGTTCTTCTGCTTCCTCTAATTTACTCTTTATTCCCTCAATTATATTTTAAATTTCAGTTACTGAGTTCTTCATCTCTTATTGATTGATTCTTTATGTTTGTTGTTTTCTCTTTTTTGTGTTTCTGTCTGTTGAGAGTCTCACTGAGGTCCTCCACTCTTTTCTTGAGGACAATGGGTATCTTTATGATGATTACTTTAAATTCTCTATCAACTGTATTACTTATCTCTGTTTCATTTACCTGTCTTGCTGTGGTCTTTTTCCTGTTTTTTCACTTGAGATGTATTTTTCTGTCTCCTCATTTTGATGAACTCTTGTGTCTGTTTCTGTATCAGCCATGTCTCCTACTCTAGAAAGTAGCAACCTGGGATACCTGGGTGGCTCAGTTGGTTAAGCGGCTGCCTTCAGCTCAGGTCATGATCCCAGCGTCCTAGGATCGAGTCCCACATCGGGCTCCTTGCTCAGCAGGAAGCCTGCTTCTCCCTCTGCCTCTGCCTGCCACTCTGCCTGTGCTCACTCTTCTCTGACAAATAAATAAATAAAATCTTAAAAAAAAAAAAAAGAAAGTAGCAACCTTATTAAGAAGAGGTCCTGTAGTGCCCTCCAGTGTCATGTCACCTGTTCACTAGAACTTGGTGCTTCAGGGATGACTCCTATGGGTGCTGCCTGTGCTTTACTTTTACTGTTGTGGCTGAGCCACTTTGCTTTCAGTCATCTGCAGTGGCTCTCTCTACCTGTTGTGGGCAAGGTTTGGTCCCTGTATTGTTATGGGGCCAGTCTGGGGCTGCCTTGGGCTTGAGTTGAATCACAGGCATTTGCCAGAGATGCAGTAGCACCAAACTGCAAGGTGTTTTCCCTGTGTTGTCCCCTGAGAAGCTTTAGTTTTATTTCACTGTGGCTTCAGCCTGATGGATGTGAGGTTATCTCCCTTTTCCCTGGGACTGGAATCCCTTTGGAGTGGTGCTGCCCTCTGTAGGGGGGATAGGCTCTGGCCAAGGGCATATTGGAAGAGGCAAATCTGCAGGAAATATAAGCTAGGTGGAGAGTGTAGTGGTCTGCAGGTGTCCTCTCAGGTGTCTGAGAATCTAGGCTCGGGGGCAGGCAGGCAAATTGCAACTCCAGCTCTTTTGTTCCTTGAGAAGGCTCCTAGCCTCCTAGCTCTGAGATTAGTAAACAAATCTTCCCTCTCTATACCCCAGGCATCTTTCACACTGCTTCTTCTATGCTGTATCTTTAAGGGCTGGGACTCAGTTTCCTAAGCCCTTTGGCTTTTCTAGAGCTGAGCCCACTGGTTTTAAAGTTCCAAGTATTAAGCTCCACTGATTGTGAGAACTTGCAAAATTATTATGTTTCCAAAGCCAGATGTTATGAGGATTCTTCTTCCCCATGAGGGTTCCCTGTGCCTAGGGTGCTTGGCATGAGAGTCTATTTCTGTCCCTTCTCCACACCCATGGCATCCTTCCCGCTAGCAGATAGTCTCATGAGTCTATTTAGCTCCCCACTGCATCTTCCACCCTTCCCATTCTCTTCAGTGTGGCCTCTTCTCTATATTTAGCTGTGGAAAGTCTGTTCTGCCAGTCTTTGGTCGTTTTCTGGGTTATTTACACTGATGTGGGTGTTATCCTTAGGATTGTATGCTTAAGTTGTATCCTTAGGATGAGGTTAACTTAGTTAAATCGAGTTAACTTAGGATCCTCCTACTCTGCCATCTTCCTTATTGGGAGAGGGTGTTAAGATCAAGATATTTTAAATACTTGGAGTTTGCTTAATTTAATGTTTAAGAATCTTGGTTGGTGTTTTTGAGTATCGTCTTATTGTACAAACATTAAACTGGATTAGAAGTCATAGTAGCCAAATAATTAAATGTTTACTTGCCATTATAAAAATACTTTATACTCACAAAATAGGAATTTTTTTTGTGAGGAAATTAAAAAAATACATTGAAGTAGAAAAAGGAAAGGAATCATTCATAGTGCTATTTTCTAAACATAGACTACTCTTAATACTTTGATATAGCTCTTTCTAGGTTTTTATTCTATGTTTAGGTGAGTTTTTAAAAGATTTTTTCATTTTTAAGTTATCTCTGAACCCAATGTGGGGCTCAAACTTACAACCCCAAGACCAAGAGTCACATGCTCTACCAGCTGAGCCAGCCAGATGCCCCTGTTTAGGTGATTTTTAACAATTATATACAAGTTTTGTGTTCTGCATTTTTCACTAGTATTGTTTTAGGTTTCTTTGTAAAAAGAAAATTATGTTAGTTTAGAGAAATTAAGCTTTAGTGTAAAAGTAAAATAGAGAAATACATTTTCAGAGTTAGAAGAACTGTCTTCTGCATTGCTTTCTTCAGTACTGGTTTGTATATATTTTGAATTCAGGTTTATCAAAATAATAAATTTATGGGCCACAGTGTACCATACTGGTCTTTCAAAGGTGAAATAAAGTATTCTCTTATCTCCCAGAGCACTTTTTTTGTGCCAGATACATTGCAGTATGACTCACATACAATACAGTTCACTCTCTATGGTTTTGGACAAACATATTTTCCTGTGTAACCACCATCACAGTCAAGACAGGGAACAGTTTCCCTGAACAGTCCTCTTCCATCTCTTTATAGTAAAAACTAGCCCCCTCCCCAGACTCAGCACTTGTCAACCACTGATTTGGGTTTTTTTCCTTATGGTTTTGCCTTTTTCAGAATGTCTTTTGAGCAGAATTGTGCTGTTTGAGGCATTTGTGTCTGCCTGGCTTCTTTCTTTTAGTATAATGCTTTTGAGATTAATCCCTTGGATGTATCAGGTTATTGTTGAGTAGTATTTCATTGTGTGGATGTACCACATTTGTTTATCCATTCACTAGTAGATGGACATTGGGTTTTTGGTGATTATGAATAAAGTTGGTATTTACTTTCACTTATAGGTCTTTGTGTGGGCATATGTTTTCATATCTCTTGAGTAAATACCTAGGAGCGGGACTGCTGGGTCACCAAAGCTCCTTGACAGCTATTACCTCACTTGGATACCAAAGCCTGTAAGGGAATATTTAGCAGTACCATCCCCTTTTTATGACTGAAACATGGAGAACCACTGTGACACACTATGGGCTAGGACAGAATCTAGATCCTGTAAACTCAAGTCATTTCCTGTCTACTAGACTATCATGTTCTTTTCAGTGATGTTTCCCAGTTTTAACTAACAAATTTCTAGATCTTGGCAATGGTTAGAGAATGGAAATATTTATCAGTAACCAAACATTGAAAATATAAGTAAGATTCTCCTTAAGTTATTAGTTTTCCATTGCTGGCCTGGAAATTTGGAATTTATAAAATAAATTTTAACTTTTTTTTTATTTTTTTTTTTTTTTTTAGGGAGAGTGCAAGGAGAGGGGGAGGGGCAAATGGAGGAATTTTTTTTTTATAAGATTGTATTTATTTATCAGAGAGAGAGAGCACAAGCAGGGGGAGGGAGAAGGAGAGAGAAGCAGGCTCCCTGCTGAGCCAGGAGCCTGATGCAGGACTCAATCCCAGGACCCTGAGATCATGACCTGAGCTGAAGGTAGATGCTTAACCTACTGAGCCACCCAGGCATCCCAGAAGAGAGAATCTTAAGCAGGTTCCACACCCAGCACAGAGCCCATCATAGGACTCCCTCTTATAACCCTGAGATTACGACCTGAACCAAAATCAAGAGTCACATGCTCTGTCTGAGCTCAGTCAGGCGACTGAGCCACCCAGGTGTCCCAACAAATTTTAACTCTTAAAGTTAGAAGAATCCCACCCTCCCCCCCCAATTTATTTTGCAGAAGATTAAGATCTCACCAAAACCTTAGTTGTATAGACAATAGATTTGATGGACTCTTGATTGAATAATTACATAAAATATCTCTCTCTCTCATCGGGCATTCAGAGATTTGAAATTCTCTGAGATATTCAAGATTTTTCTAATACAAATGTAATAATGTCTTAAATTATTAGATTCTCCCTAAAACTTTTCATCCTGCCAGATTTTCATTTCATAGAAGCTTTTAAAGCAGCTTGCCAAATTCTGAATATTCATGCTGGTCAATATTAGGAAAACCCAGATATAAAAATCTCTTGTTTCTCCTTTAGTATAAAGTTTTGATTTTTTCCATCATAAGTTTATTGAACAATGTGATTACTTTATGAACATCTAGCATAGTACTTCACTCAGAGAACAGATGTCTTATTCCCTGTTACTTTGACTAGCATGCAAGAGCAGTGCTGGTAGAACAGCCTTGAGTCAGAAGACCTGATGTCAGAGCCCCAGTTGCAGGAACTCAGACAAGTCACTAACCTACTCCTTCTCAGCCTTCTCAACTATCCCAGGAGCAACATCAACACTTTCTCTGAGACTTGAGAAGCAGATGATGTGGTCATTAACTGGCTGAAGCAACAAAAGAATTAAGTATTAAATTCCAACTCACTGGTTTTGCAACTCTTAGCCAATGATACTTACTTTACCTTTACAAACAATGATTAAACTTGGGCAATAGCACTTCTAATTGTGTTCAGGTAGAGAGTGAAAGATATAATAATGCCTTTGACTGAGCGACTTAGAGGATTGTTTAAGTTTAATTATGGGTTCATTCTCTCTAAGAAAGTAATAACAGTAATTATTCAAATGCTAAATATTTCTCATTCCAGTGTTTGAAAAACAAGAATATCTAACCAAAACTGGGGTCAGATTTCAGCCCCTTACTGAATGATGTACAATTTTTATAATCTTATTTGAAAAATGAGTGTACTAACTGCCTTGAAAGGGCCTTTATGAGAGTCAAGATAATGTGTATAAAATGCTTAGCGCAGTGCTTTTTAGTGTTATGTAAAACCTACTTAGGAACTTTAGGGGAGGTAATAGCAGTAAACAAGTGGAAGTATTGAATCAGTCTTTATTTTGGACTTCTGTGAACTTTGAGTTAGGCTGTGATCACATGTTCCTTCCAACTTAGCAGTACTCAAGTTTGGTCATGTAAGGTTAGGAAAATATATAAATAGCCAGTCCAAACAGAAAAATTCCACATCTCAAGTCAACCATATTTTCTACTTAGGTAGAGAAAAATGATGATCAAGTTTTTTTTTTTTTTTTAAAGATTTCATTTACTTATTTGACAGACAGAGATCACAGGTAGACAGAGAGGCAGGCAGAGAGAGAGAGGGGAAGCAGGCTCCCTGCTGAGCAGAGAGCCCAATGCGGGGCTCGATCCCAGGACCCTGGGATCATGACCTGAGCTGAAGGCAGAGGCCTTAACCCACTGAGCCACCCAGGTGCCCTGATGATCAAGTTTTTGATAAAGAATAAGAAAGCGGGACACTCTGGAATTGGGGGGCCCAACCACGTTCATCTGTGTCTGCATCAGCCTGTGCCCTGGAAGCATTTTCTACAGCGACACCTGGACCTCCTCGACCTCCACGTGGGGTCATCCCTGGTATCAGGGTCTGATGAGCCAGGCCAGGCCCCCCTGCAGCTGCTTTAGTGCTGCTCCACCAGCCTCCCCAGCTGCCACTGCTGCGTGGTGCCTGAGGTGCTGCAGGGGGCAGAGCAGCGCCAGCGCACCGCCAGCGCACCCCTGTGGCAGCCGTTTAAAAAAACACAATTTTAGGGTGTTTCCTCTCAACTTTTCAACTTCTCAACTGGGTGGCTCAGTGGGTTAAGCCGCTGCCTTCGGCTCGGGTCATGATCTCAGGGTCCTGGGATCGAGCCCCACATCGGGCTCTCTGCTCTGCGGACAGCCTGCTTCCTCCTCTCTCTCTGCCTGCCGCTCTGCCTACTTGTGATCTGTCAAATAAATAAATAAAATCTTAAAAAAAACACACACAATTTTAAATTTTTTTTAAAAAGTGAACAAGATGTGGAAAGGATAAGATTTCAAGGTCATTTCTGAATTTTGGTACATAGAATACACTATTATGCCGTTAATAAATTATGTTGACAGATTCTTACAATAGGGAAGTGCTTATTTTTTTAGATCAGGAAAGTATACAGTCAAGATTTTGTTAGAAATAAGTAGGAATTTACCAAAGGGGGTGGATTTGGGGGTGTTTTTCCTTCTACTCTAGTATATGTTTTTAAATATTTCATAATTTAAAAAATACTTAAAAAATTTTTTAAAGTATGCCTGTAACCTCTTTAGGAAAGCCTTTTTGGTTACTGAAGATTCACTTATATCTTTGTTACTAAAACTGTTAAAGGTTTCTCTTCAAGTGAAGAAGACTGCTTTATTTATTTTTTTAAGATTTATGTATTTATTAGAGAGAGAGAGGTGGTATGTGCATGCAAGCAGGGGGAAAGGCAGAGAGATAGAGAGAAAAAGAAAAGTAGACCCCCTACTGAGCACAGAGCCTGTTCCATCTCACCACCCTGAGATCATGACTGGAGCTAGAAGCAGGAATTGGAGGCTTAACTGAGTGAGCCATAGGCAGTCCTCTGCTTAATTTAAATGAGGTAGTTCTTAATGTTTTTCTGTGATCCGTGATACATTACAGAGTTACATACCGAGCTGGGTTTTTTCTTCTTTTGTATTTCCAGTCCTTAGGTTCAAAGGACATTAGAAGTATTTTTTATATTTAGAAACATTCATCCTAACCATAGTTTTCTTGCTGTCAAGAAAATTATAGTGTACATTTCCAAAGATGTTTATCACCGAACATTTAATAATGTGATTTTGGGAGACATGTAAAGTGAACAGAAAAGAATGAATTACTTGGTGAGCCACCCAGGGTTGTTATTCATCATTATTTACACGTGGAAATACACTGCTTTCTATTTTTTTCTTAACAATAGTCATAAAGCAAACGCTTTCCATATATTTTGCTCTCTTGATCTACAGTGAGGTTTTTGAGATCCTAAACTCCATATATTAAATTTGCCTGGAATTTTCCCCTGGGAAATAAGAAGTTAAGTGTGTGAAAATTGAAAAGGCACAAATCCTGACTAAAAGGTTGATTTGAGGATCTCATTTTCCTTATCTTTCCATCTCCTGGAAAGAATGCTCAAGAACAAAGATTTGATGTATTTTTAGACTTATTTATTCTGTAAATGTCTCAATTTATGTGATTAAGTTTATTTTATTTGTACAAAGATTTTTCAGTCTTTTCTATAGTAAGATGGAAAGAAAGAAAAATATTAGTTGCATATCGTTACTTTGCCATTCAACCAGTTTTCACAGTAATTTTTACTAAGAAAGTCTTTGCCTGGATTTTTATTATTTTAATAGTGCAATAATAAAGCTCATCTTCAAGTTTTTTCCCTCATATCTTGGTTTCTTATAGCTTCTCCCTTTATATCCTATCAGTAAATTATAAATCATTAAGCATATTACTAGGGTACATTATTCCATCATACTGACATGTAAAAGTACAGGCATCTATTAAGAGGGTGTGAAATAAATTTAATCTTGAGGGCTACATAATCCAGGCAAGTTGAAGCAACTGTTAAGTAGTCTTAGTTTTAACCTTCCATTAGTTCTCAGTAGTCTTAAGGTATCACCACCCTTTCATTCCCATTTAAAACACCTTGCAGATCCCTGACAGTAAAAAGATGTAATGAATGCTTTAATGACTCAGACTAAAAGCTATTACACTGACATTCATTTTCAAATTATTTAATATGATATACAGTCATTCATTTAATAAGCTATTATTTGGAAGTTCCCATAGATAGAAAAAGGAAAGATATAATCTTTGAATAAATTTGTTGCTTTCTAATTTGCTTCTCCTGAGCTAAATAGATCATGTACAATACAATACAATACAAGCAACTAAGAGAGTAAAAGGTTATTTTCTATGTATAATGTAAATTAAAATTTAAAAGAAGCTTTATTTCTTGTGACTAAGTGGCAGCCTTAAAACTAAAAAATAGTAAGTATCAATATCCTTAATTCTGATGGTATTTTTAAAAAACATACTCAAAAAATGTTCTCTCATTCCAAAGATAGAACAGATTTTTATGGAGAAACAAGTCACGAAGTATATCTTTGGCAACTCTGATTTTGTAGGTTTCCAAGTAAATTTGAGCTTATCTGAAGTAAGCGTCACCAGTTTTATGATGAAGCATCTGTACTTCTCAGTAGGTCCCTGCCCTTCTAGTCCCTCTCTTTCGAAGAGACCTAGCAAAGTTACCTAAGGTCTACAGTACATGAATTCAGCCTGACTAGACAAGTTCTGAAGTACTAAAATATTTCTGCTTGCATATATCATCAGGTTATAGGTATACGCTGACATGAAACTCATGAGTTAGAAAATAGCACAACTTTTTGATTCTCAAAAGTGCTGTGAAATAGCTAAGGGACTTTTGGAGAAGAAGAAACAAGGGATTAAATATCAGTGTTGCAAAAAATCGTGTCATACTAGAATGATGGAATGACTCCAGTAGTCTAGAAATGTAATAAGATAAACTTAATAGGGATAAATATTATGTACTGAGTTTAAGTTTTTTAAAATATGTATGGTATCTCATAACCCAGGGAAAGCTGAGTAAGCAATTGTGGCTACAGTTTCCCTTTAAGTTGGCTTTGTTGAGGAGTGGCTGTCTGGTGGAAAGGACTAAAGGAATTACCCTGAAGCCTCATTTAGGAAGCAAAGTTTAGTGGCTTAAAACAATAACCATTTTTTTTAGCTCTTGTTTCTGTAGGTTGGCAGTCTGGGCCTCTATCGACTGTATGGTTTTTCTAGGCTCATAAGTCTATATGTCTATGGGTCAGTAGGTCTATTGTCAGCTGCTGGTTGGTTGGAGGCTAGATGAGATAGGATGGCTTCAAGGGGACCAGCTTGCCCATGTGGCTTCAAGGGGACCAGCTTGCCCATGTGGCTTTCTCCCAGGCTTACACATGGCAGCTGGGAGAAGTTCTGAGAGGAAGAGGAGGGAGAGCACTGAATGCTGTGGAGACCCAGACTCAGAATTGACATGATGTAACTTCCACCAAATTTTGCTGATTAAAGCTAGGCTGAAAGTAGATACAGTTCCTTGATCAGAAGAGCTGCAAAGTTACATTGCAAAGAGGGTAGGTGGACACAGGGAGGCTATAATTGCTCCCTTTTAAATAGTCTACCACACCAAGCACACTGCTTTAATATGTTGTAGGCCAATAAAAATAGCAGTTTTGGCAAGATGCATTAATTCATATTCCACATATTGAGAAACCACAGCTCCCACTACAAGCTGGCTATTCATTTAATTTGGACAATGAATTTAATAGCTGAAAAGCAGGTTTTGTGCTTGTACTGAACTATTTTTCAAGGTAGTTTAGGGGGTAAGGTTACAGGTTATAAAGTAAAATGTTTTGGGACGCCTGGGTGGCTCAGTTGGTTAAGTGGCTGCCTTCGGCTCAGGTCATGCTCCCAGCGTCCTGGGATCGAGTCCCACATCGGGCTCCTTGCTCAGCAGGGAGCCTGCTTCTCCCTCTGCCTCTGCCTGCCTCTCTGTCTGCTGTGCTCGCTCTCTCTCTCTCTAACTAATAAATAAAATCTTAAAAAAAAATTAAAAAAAAAATAAAGTAAAATGTTTTCTGTTTGTTTCAAAATAAGGTAAAAGCATCCAAAGTAGATAACTGAGTACGTCTAAAAGAAAATATAAATCTGCTTGATGTTGTAGATATTTATGTTCCTACAAACAGTTAATGATCTTAAAAAAAAAAAAACCTGTGTAAAGAGTAGATTACTATAAATGCAAATGTGGGAGTTTTGCTGTAAAAAACTAACAATTTTAAACATAGATGTTTGAAATTTTAAGTTTGAATATCCGTCTTATTTCCAGGAGCTCTGCCAGTGCCGACCTGGAGAAGGAAATTGTTCCTGCTGCAAAGAGTGTATGTTGTGTCTTGGGACCCTTTGGGATGAGTGCTGTGATTGCGTTGGTAAGTTGACATGCAGGAAAGTTCATGTTTATCACAGAATCTTTGACTTTAAGAGACTTTAATAATATAAATATATTTTATGTGTATAGACTAGTGTCAGTATAGCTGTAGTAGGCGTATAGAACATTATTGCATTTGCTTGGATTGAATGATATTTACATAGATGTGCAGTTTTATTTTTATTGAAAAGGTCTGGAAGGAAATTCAAAGAGCTTATTCTTGAGGAACAATGGAAATTTTTTACTTTTCATTTTCAACATTTCATACTGTTGAACTTTTAATAAGAAGCATATGTTACAGTTTCAAATAAAGATAAATACTTCATATATTAAAAATGGATTATCTTTCTTTTATATAAGATTTCACTATGGGTTGCCTGGGTAGCTCAATCATTTAAGCTCCCAGCTCTTGATTTTTTCTTGGGTCTTGGTCATGGGGTGGTGAGATTGAGCCCTTATTGGGCTCCATGCTGGGCTGGGGCCTGCTTGGGATTCTCTCTGTCCCTCTCCTTCTGCCCCTCCCTGCCACTTAAAAAAAAAAAAAAAAAAAGACTTAACTAAGAGATGCTTGAGAAATTAAAAGCTTTTTTTTTTTTTGAGAAACTGAAAGTAATTTTTAAGTGCTTTCTGAGGAATAGTGTCCAAGATGTATCAAATTTAAAAAAAAAGTTGGGGGGCACTTGGATGGCTGAGTTGGTTGGGCTTTCAACTCTTGATTTCTGCTGGGGTCATGATCGCAGGGTGATGGGATCAAGGCCCACTCTGGGCTCCGCTCTCAGCGGGGAGTCTGTTTGAGATTCTGTCTCCCTCTCCCTTTGCCCCTCCCCACACTTGCACACTTTCTCTCTCTCAGTCTCTCTAAAATAAATAAATAAATCTTTTTTTTTAAAAAAAGCAAGGTGTGCAAAAGTACGTTTATGGAATGTTATCACTTGTGTTTTCGAAAGAAAATTTACATGTGTAGACTGCTGATGGGAGAAACACTCATCATCCTCTCTCCAACCAGTTAACCCTTTTTCATCCTCTAAAACCGCAGTTCGAATGCCCCCTTGTCTCCTAAACATCTTTTTGACTGAGACAGGATCCTCTATGTTATTCAGATTGTCTGCTTCTGTTAGGTCATATGCTACATGCTACTATACTTGTTTTTAACATGTTTCTTTCAACAGACTATAAACTCCTTAAGGACAGGATGGTGTCATTTTGATCTTTTTAAAATTAACTACAGGGACGCCTGGGTGGCTCAGTGGGTTAAGCCGCTGCCTTTGGCTCGGGTCGTGATCCCAGCATCCTGGGATCGAGTTCCCCATCGGGCTCTCTGCTCAGCAGGGAGCCTGCTTCTCCCCTCCCCTCTCTGCCTGCCTCTCTGCCTGCTTGTGTGATCTCTGTCTGTCAAATAAATAAATAAATAAAATAATAAAAAAATAAAATTAAATTAAATACAATGTTTATCAAAGTGGGATATATGTACATACTTGAAGTTCATGCACATTGTACTACAACAAGCCCCTGGCATGCTTGTTCCCAACCCTTTGATCCTGTGTCAGAGACAACTTCCAGCTCTTTGGTATGGTCTTACTTCCATAATTTTAAATAATATCCTTATACTGTTACTCTTCTCTTGATTCTTTGATTTTAGGAACTATTCATTGACCTTTTTTATGGCAGATGATGACTTAGCTTTCTTATCTTTTATCTTCCCAATATAGTTATCACTACTTCTAGTTAAATCAGTAATTACTTTAGCAGTCCATTGAATAAATTAGTGTTGCATATTAGTTTGGTGCATAATGTATAAACACTAGTTTATAAATGAATAATACTATTATGTCTTTTTATATTGGAGTATGCTTCCTGAAAGCTTTCTTAGTCTTCTAGACTTTGTATTAGAGTTTAAAATTTTGGCTTTCATTTTTAATTTCTAAGAGCCCTTCTCTGCTTGTCCTTTTTGGGGAGCATACTGTTCCTTTAAAAAAAAAAAATTAATTAATTAATTTGACACAGAGAGAGAGAGAGAGCACAAGCAGGGGAATCAGCAGTCAGCAGAGAAACAGGCTCTCCGCTGAGCAGGGAGCCCAATGCGGGGCTCGATCCCAGGCCCCCGGGATCATGACCTGACCCAAAGGCAGACACTTAATGATTGAGCCATCCAGGTACTCCAACAGCTTTTTTTTTTTTTTAAGATTTATTTTTTTAAGTGATCTCCACCCCAACATGGGGCTTGAACTCACAACCTGGAGATCGAGAGTCACGTGCTCCACAAACTAAGCCAGCCAGGTGTCCCCATTGACCTCTTCTAGGAAAAGACTTCTATAGTTCTGTTGAGAAAGAACTACTTATGTATGGTCATATCTCTACAATTCTAGAAGCAACTGGTGTGCTTCTAGGCTAGTTTCCATTTAAAAATATATATGTATATATATTATTTACCGCTGAGGATTTAATCACTAGTTTTAAACTTTGAGGGAGTTCATAATGTAACTTTACCTCTCATTTAAAATTCAGTTAATCTTTCTGCTCTCTAGGATAAAGTTTCCATCTTCCAGTTCTTTCCCGAGAGCAGTATTCTTTTTCTTGTAAACAGTTCTCTTCCATACTAGGTTCTTGTAATGTCCTCTGTAAATCTGTGGCTGCTCCTCCCTTCTAAATTGAAAGACTGCCCATACTTTTCACATACTTTTCATGGGTGGGGCACAGGTCTCCGAGAGGACCTAAATTAGCCTTCCCTTCCAGTCTCATTCGGTGGACTTTTAGCACATACTTGTCTAGCAGGCTCTCCTCCAGCAACCTTGCATAAGAGAATTCGTTTCTCTTTTCTGATTTTCTCTTAAGGTAGCTCATTTTTATACTTGCTGTTAAACATATTACTCAAATCCTGTAGTTTTTGGATCCTGGATCCCTACTTACAGCTTTTTTGGTTTTATTTTAGTGTTTGTTTTTACTTTTCTTGAAGTACACAAAGAGAGTACACAAAGTGTACTTTGTACTCTCTTTGTGTACTTGAATGTAAACAAGTACATTTTTCTTGAATGTACACAAAGAGAGTACATTGAACTTCTGGGTACCTACTCCCCAGCTTCAGAAGCCATACTTCTTTCATCCATTCATTCATCTGTCTTTGAATCTCCACGACCCCTCTGTCCCTTTCTTTTGTTGGGGTATTATAAAGTAATTTCAGTACATCTTCAGAGTCCCTTAGTTTTACATCTCAAAAAAAAGAGAGAGAGGCGACTTCCCTGACTCAGTACTCCTCCTGAGTCCCAGAACCTCGCCCCGAGGGTGCTTGCAATAAAGTTCATCCTTTGGACCACGAAGAAGAAAAAAAAGAGAGAGAGAGTAAATTTTCTTACACATACAATGTCATCACCACACCTAAAATACGTAGCAATACTTCCTTAACATTTAATATCTAGTCCATAGTCAGATTGCCCTAATCAGCTAAATGTTGTTTATAGTTGTTTTAATCAAGTCAAGGTCTCACAGTCCACATACCATATTTAGACTGTTAGGTTTCTTACGTTTCTTTTATTCTAAAACAATTCTTCCTTCCCTTACCACCTTTTAAAGTTCTGTAGACTTGTTGAGGAAACTAGTGAATTGTGATGGAAAATATATTGCTTTCTAAATATATTGCTTTCTGGATTTGGCTGATTGCTTCCCATATTTAACTTGTTACTTTGTCCTCTCTATTTCCTATAGATTGGAGATTAGATCCAATCTAAATTATACACTTAGATCCAATGTAAATTATACATTTACAATGTCTGGTTGTCCTCCTTTTAGTGGTGTTAAAGTTGATTGGTGGGTTCAAATGGTGAAAGTCTGATCCTTTTGTACTAAGTTTTCCATCAGTCTTTCACCTGGTAGTTTCACCCTTCATCGATGACCTTTGCCATTATCAATTTCATTAAATAATGATCTATTATCTTTCCTTCTGCATTTATTAGCTGGAATTATTCTGTATAGAAGAACTTTCTTACATCTACTAGAGCCCTTTGGCTATGCTGAAATAAAGAACATGTAAACAAAGAGTAAGATAAATAATTCTCTTTGTTCAGTTTCAGAGTATTGACTTCATCCCCTAGCAAATTCCAGTAGTATTCAATACATTTTTGCTTTGTTTTTTGGTAGGTTGGGTGTGGATGAGGGTGGTGGTATTTTAAGTATCATTGTAAACTCATGGTTTTTTATATATGTTTAGTGTTTTAATCAGCTGCTGCCATTATTCTTTTTGCTCAAATTGTTTCATCTTTGGTCAGTAGGAGCTTCCTCAACTTGGTGCTTGAGTCCTTTTGACATGCTTTTTGACATCCTTTTGACATGTTCTTTGTTAGCTTTAGAGACTGTCCAAGGCTCATCTTATATATCTTACCTATGTAATTAGCCACTTCCCCAGGGGACTTTGGTTCCCAACAGAAGAAAATGGTGGGCAGAGACCACAGTCTTGCCATTAGGACTACTTGTTGCTGCTACTAGCTTTCTTATAACCCTTTTAAGTGGGCAGAGCTAATAAATAGTTATAAGGGAAAATCTTTTTGAGTTTGTAGTAATATTGCCAATTCAAATTTAAGATGACAGGTCTTTATTCCTTTTGATTTTACATCTGTAACTCTTTCATACTGAAATTTTTGTTTTCTAACAACATTAATATTACTTATATGCTTTATTTATAATACATTAGTGAGACTATTAAGTGGCAGTTAAGATTGTTCTTTGTCCTTGAATACGTATTGAAGATGTAAAGCCCAAATACTGTCTTCCGAAGTCAGTTGGAGTATTTTCTGCGCATGGTTTTGTGACTGATTTTATTTAAAATTAGGTTCATTTATGTTAGTTTTCAATTTTTAAGGATTGTTTATTTCCCTTGTGATTTGTGTGTTGATTCAGACAAATGTATGTAACAGTGGTAAAGCAGTTATCTCTGTCACTTCCACTTTGTTCCTTCTATAGATAATGTGACCATATAACTTATTGCCCAAACTAAGACATTTTTGAGAGTTAAACCAGGACAGTAGGATAAACCTGAACCTGAATTGACCAGAATTGGCTCAAGGAAACCGATAAATGGTTTCATCTTACCTGTACTCATTGTTTAAAACTTTTGTAGGCATTTATATTTGTTAAAAACAAACAAACATTCATTCATTTATTACAGAAAACATTGTGCTTCATGCTTCTTGTTTTTGTATTTTCATTTAATTAAATGTCCTGGAACTTCTTCCATATTAATTTTTTTTTTTTGGTATCTACATAGAAGCCCATTGTTGGCTAAAACACTTTATGTAGGGACGCCTGGGTGGCTCAGTTGGTTAAGCAGCTGCCTTCGGCTCAGGTCATGATCCCAGCGTCCTGGGATCAAGTCCCACATCAGGCTCCTTGCTCGGCAGGGACCTGCTTCTCCCTCTGCCTTTGCTTGCCACTCTGTCTGCCTGTGCTCGCTCGCTCTCTCTCTGACAAATAAATAAATAAAAATCTTTTAAAAAAAACACACTTTATGTATTCATTTGTTGATAGATGGACATTTGGGTTATTTCCAATCTTTTACCATTACAAATAAAATTATAATGAATAATCTTGAATAGTTAATTCCATGTAATATTGCTAGATATTATCCCGTTCTCCTCCAAGAGTCATAATATTTGCATTCTCACCAAGGCCCTATTCCCCCACACTTCCAAAAAATTATGTTGCCAAACTTTTGTTGCTGTTATTTGCCAAAGTTATAGATTTTTGTTAATTTGATAGGGAAATGGTGTAGTTTTAAATTTTCATTTCTCTTATTACCACTGAGGTTGAGCATCTGTTCAGATGTTTATGGACTATATATACTTACTTTTTTGTGAATTGTTCATATCTTTGCCCGTTTTTCTAGTGGATTATTGGTATTTTTATTATTTAGAAGTTTAAAAATATGTTAGGCATATAACGCCAACATTTATGTTATAAATTATAATTTTGTTTCCCAGTTGCTCATTTGTATTTTAACCTTTTTTGTTTTTGTTTTTAAGATTTTATTTATTTATTTAAGAAGGGCAGAGAGAGCATGAGCAGGGGGAGGGAGAAGCAGACTCCCCTCTGAGCAGGGAACCCGACGCAGGGCTTGATCCCAGGACACCAAGACTATGACCTGAGCCAAAGACAGATGCTCAATGGACTGAGCCACCCAGGCACCCTTTCTTTGCTATTTTTTATCCCAAAAAGTTTTTTTTTATTTTATGTAGTCAACTTTATCAGTGTTTCCTTTCATTGTTTCTAGATTTTGAGTTGTAGTCAGGTTTTCCCCCTACTCCCAGATAGTACTTGTATGGTTTTATTTGTTCATTTAACTACATATAACTCTCTTAATACATTTAGAATTCATCCTGATTTATGTATGAACTATGGATCCAGTTGTTCCTTTTGACACAATTACCACTATTCATTTAAATAGTACTTATAAAACCATAAAGCTATTTAAGTCTTTCTTCTACTGATTTGAGATGCTACCAGTATCATATGTACCTTGCTTTCATTTCTGGGTTTTCTATGCTATGCCATTGGTCTCCATGTCTATTCATGCATCAGAATCACACTTACTTATTTAAAGAAGCCTTATAAATGTTTTAATATCTAGAAAGACTAGACATCCATCCATTGCTTTTCTGGCCACAGTATATTAATTTTAAGTGTACATACATACATACTAGAGTTAATAAGAGGATTCTTTTCTTCCCTTTAGGTTTGCACGTGTTCTTTATAAAAGACTTTCCAACCAGGCTTAACTTTTGAAAACTATTTCTCCAAGAAGCTTTTAAAAATTAGGCTGCCTTTTTCCCCTGAGATTTTCTGCCCTAAAGTGCAGAAACAGACCATTGATAATACTAAGTTTTTGTATAAATAAAATACTCTAATTTGTATTTTGGGCGTTAGCCTGCACTTTTAGAATAATGTGCAAAGAAAACAAGTGAGCCTAACAACTGAAAAGGAGCCACTGGCCAGAATAACAACTTGGCTCACCTAAACAAAATCTAACCTGAACTAAGATGGCTTCTTGCTTCGACTTCTCTTCTTACTTACTTGTCTGTTTTATAGTTCCTGACCCTTAATTCCTGTTTTATGGTTGTTCTGACTTTATCCACTTAGATTAGTTTTTGCTTATTGTATAATTTCATATAAATGGAACCATACAGTATCACATAGTGGTTTAAAATGCATTTTAGAAAATTATGGAATGATTTATAATAAAACAGACTCTACGGTTAACTGTAAAAATAAAATTGTCAGTTTTTTTACGAGCAAAAATGGGTTTATTTAGGAATAGCAGAGAATTGCAGTTTGGGATATGAAAGCTACAGCAAAACCGTAGGCAAGTCCAGAAAACAAAGGAGAGGAACACTCTTTTATAGAGGACAGGGAGGAGTTAGGAGTACTCTTGTAAATAAAAAGTCCACTGGAGTAAACTAGGAGTTGGAAATGTAGTGGCTTCTCGTTGGCTGAATTGGGACAGTCTTCTTATTGTCTGGGCTCTTGCCAGGGGAGAAGAAAACTTCCTCTCTCCTGCTGGGGCAGCAAAGTATAGTCTTCTTCTTCCTGTTGGGAATTCAGTGGTGTACTGTTTGGATAATGTTGATTTGGAGACACTAGATTCTTCCTGATACTGAAGTCACTTCTAATACTTAATGAAAATATTATAGATTCTAAGACTAGGCTAGGAAGCCTGCTATAAAACTGCTTAGCAAGAATAATTTGTTGCACCATTTTGCCACACCATTTCAGAGACCCCAGATCTCACCCAGGTGAGAGAAAAACCTATGAAAAGGGCAAAAGAAGGTGGGGGTGTCAGGTAAGAGGCAGTGCCTACAAACCCAGGAAAACAAGATGAGACAGTTATGCACTTGACACTTGAAACACAAAGTCAGATGTTGAGCCTTAAGACAGACTCTGCCATCCTGTTGATGGCATATTTCTTCTGTATTCCTGCTTCTTTATCTGCTTCATGAATTCCTTAAACTCTGACTTTCAACTCATGGCTATGGTTCAAATACCAACTTGACTGGGGCGCTGCCCTTTTAGGACATCCAGGCTTTTTGTTATGATTCTACCTTTTATAGCTCAGATCATATCTAGGTGTATCCATTGGCTACTGCACAGAATGGATTTCTGTCTTGCTTCACACCAACACTTGTTACTCTCTAATATTAGAGAACAAATATGTGCTAAGAGTTCATCCAAATCCTAGTGTGGTAAATATTTGTTTTCTTAGTTATTTTTAGACACAATCAAATTACATTCCTAGTTCAGGAAAATATGAATAAAATTAGAGTACAGTGGAAAGCACCTTGGTTGAAAGTAAATGACTTTGGGACCCTAACCAAACATAACGTAATTTTTAAAAAATTTTTTATTTATTTACATTTATTGAGGTATAGTTGATAGAGTATTACATTAGTTTCAGGTAGACAGTATAGTGAATTGACAACATGATGCTATGCTCACTACAAGTGTAGCTACCACCTGGCACTATAAATGCTATTTCAGTACCATTGACTATATTCCCTACGCTGTGCCTTTCATCCTTGTGACTTATTCACTCCGTTAACTGGAAGTCTGTACCTCCCATTCCCTTTCAGTCATTTGGCCCGTACCCCCACCACTTTGCCTCTGGTAACCAGCAGTTTATCCTCTGTATTTATGAGTCTATTGTTGCTTTTTTGTTTCTGTGTTTGTTTTTTAGATTCCACATAAAAGTGAAATCTTATGGTGTTTGTTTTTCTCTGACTTCTTTTACTTAACATAATAACCTCTAGGTCCATCTGTGTTGTTGCAAATTCTTTCTTATGACTGAGTATAATATTCTATTAGATACATGTGTATAAGACTACTCTTCCTTCACTCATCTATCAATAGATACTTGGGTTGCTTCTACATCTCGGCTATTGTAAATAATGCTGTAATAAACAGGGGTGCTTATATCTTTTTTAATTAGTGTTTTTGTTTTCTTTGGCCCAGTAAATAGAATAATTGGATCATATGGTATTTATAGTTGTATTTTTTTAGTAACCTGCATATTGTTTCCCACAGTGGCCACATCAATTTACATTCCCAGCAACAGTGCATGCGAGTTCCCTTTTCTCCACATCCTTTCCAACACTTCTTATTTGTCTTTTTGATACTAGCCATTCTAACTGAGATGAAGTGATACCTCATTGTGGTTTTGATTTGCATTTCCCTTATGACTGGTGATGTTGAGCATCTTTTCATGTGTCTATCGGCCATCTGGATGTCTTTTTTGGAAAAATGTCTCTTCAAGTCCTTTGTCCATTTTAATTGGATTATTATTATTTGGTGTTGACTTGTACAGTTCTTTATATATTTTAGATATTTACCTCTTATCAGACATTTTATTTGCAAATATCTTCTCCTCTTTGCTAGGTTGCCTTTTTTGTTTTGTTGGTGGTTTCCTTTGTTTTGCAAAATCTTTTTATTTTGGTGTATTCCTACCAGTTTCTTCTTAGTTTTGTCTCCCTTGCCTCAGGGGACGTATCTAGAAAAATGTTGCCAAGGGCAATGTCCAAAAGGTTATTGCCTGTTTTTTCTTCTAGGACCTTTCTGGTTTCGGGTCTCACATTTAGGTCTTTCATCCATTTTGAGTTTATTTTTGTGTATGGTGTAAGAAAGCTATCCAGTTTCACTCTTTTGCATGTAGCTGCCCCATTTTCCCAGCACTATTTATTGAAGAAACTGTCTTTTTTCCATTTATATTCTTTCGTGAGGAGTTGGAGGGACAGAGTCAGAGAGTGAATCTTAAGTAGGCTCCATGCCCAGTGCAGAGCCCCACGCAGGGCTCGATCTCATAACCCTGAAACCATGACCTCAGATCATGCTTACACTGACTGAGTCACCCAGGCGCCCCTCCATTTATATTCTTGCCTTCTCTTTTTGTAGATTAGCTGACCATATAGGTGTGGCTTTATTTCTGGGGCTCTCTGTTTTGTTCCATTCATCTATGTGTCTGTTTTTGTGCCAGTATCATATTGTTTTGGTTACTATAGCTTTGTAGTATTACTTGAAATCTGGGATTGTGATACCTTCAGCTTTGTTCTTCTTTCTCAAGATTGTTTGGGCTCTTGAAGGTCTTTTGTGGTTCCATGCAAATTTTAAGATTATTTGTTCTAGTGTTGTGAAAAACACTATTAGTATTTTGATAGGGATTGTGCTGAATCTGTTTTTGCTTTGGGTAGTATGGACATTTTAACAATATTAATTCTTCTGTGGTTTGTCTTTCCATCTGTATTTGTCATTTTCAATTTCTTTCATCAGTGTTTTATAGTTTTCAGAGTATAGGTCTTTAACCTCCTTGGTTAAGTTAATTCCTTGGTATTTTATTCTTTTTGATACAATTGTAAATGCAATTGTTTTCTTAATTTCTCTTTCTGCCATATCATTATTAGTGTATAGAAATGCAACAGATTTCTATATATTAATTTTGTATCTTGTAGCAAATATTTATTTTTAAATCCTTATTGAGAAATACGATTTTCCATCTTTTCCTTTTAAAATACTGATAGTATTTAAGAAAACTATGCATATTACTTAGATAAATTATGGTCTCCACCAAATCCAGTTTTTGCATTGTTTTAATATATATGCCAGAATTGATATGTCAAGAGATATAAGCTTTTTTAATTTGGTTTTATTTTGCTAAAAATGTTTGAGTGGCTCAAATGTTTATAATTGTTACCCAACAAGTACTTAAGGACACCCAAGTCTAGAGTCATATATGCCTGATTTTCTTCAAGGATAGTCATTAAATATCCTTTACTTTCAGCCCACTGTAATCTGTTACATGTATCAAATATGAGTCATAGCATAATATTCAGAAATAGTTTCTTTTTTTTTTAGATTTTATTTTTTTAATTTATTTATTTGAGAGACAGACAGACAGACATAGAGAGCGCAAGCAGGGGAAGAGGCAGAGGGTGAGATATAAGCAGACTCCCTGATGAACTCTGAGCTTGAAGTGGGGCTTGATTCCAGGACCTGGCAATCATGACCTGAGCCAAAGGCAGACACTTAACCATCTGAGCCACCCAGGCAACCCATTCAGGAACAATTTCAATTACCAAAACAATTTGCAGTTCCCAAAACTGTTTTGTTTTGTTGTTGTTGTTGTTTTTCCACAAAAAGCTATGTTAGGCAATTGTTTTTTAATTAAGGTGATTTTTTTTTTCCAAAAAGGAATACTCATCACTTAACTCAGGTATATTTTTGAGAAATTGAATAGCTATACCTTTATTCCAAATTAACCTTTTAAAAAAAATTCTCTTTTGTGATACCCATTGGACCTTATTCTTAGAAATGATAATTGACCCCACATTTCTTAAAGTAAATTGCTTATTATTTACAAGTCCCTTAGGTTGTCATAAAAACAGTTTTGGGAAGCACCTGGGTGGCTCAGGTTGTGATCCCAGGGTTCTGGGATAGAGCCCTACACCGGGCTCCCTGCTCTATGGGGAGTCCGCTTCTCCCTCTCCATCTGCAGCCCCCCCTGCTTGTGTGCATGTGCTCGCTCCCTCTCTCTCTGTCAAATAAATAAATAAAACCTTTAAAAAAAAAACAGTTTCAGGAATTGCATTATGAAGTTATTTTGCTTTTATATTGTATGTGAGCCCCAGCCAAAGCAAGGATCCTGAATTGAAAGGATTTTTTTTAATTACTCATATGCATAGTTCATCTTCTATATCCAAGAAAGAACTTTGAGTTTGTTTATAGTATATGTCCTATATATCTTATGCCTTTAAAATTTTTTTTTAAGATTTTATTTATTTATTAGAGAGAGAGAGCAAGCACAGGCAGACAGAGTGGCAGGCAGAGGCCGAGGGAGAAGCAGGCTCCCTGCCGAGCAAGGAGCCCGATGTGGGACTCGATCCCAGGATGCTGGGATCATGACCTGAGCCAAAGGCAGCCGCTTAACCAACTGAGCCACCCAGGTGTCCCTATCTTCTGCCTTTTAAAAAGACATTTTAAAAGGGGATCTTGCCCCAGTACTATGAGCACACTTTGCACTCAGATCTTGGTTTCTCACATCATTCTCCAATAAAAGGAGCCAGGCTTCTTGGAAGAACAGCTGGTTCTAACACTGAGGCAGGAAATATACAAGATAAGCCCGGAACATGTTAAAGTGCCAAAAGGTAAGGAAGTGCTAAAAAAAAAAAAAAAAAAAGAAAACCTCATCTTGGTGTGTGTGTGTTAGCTTTACACAAGAACCAACTGAAAGAGCTCCTGGTGGCAAAAGCTGGAAAAAATAACCAACAGAATAAAGTTTATAACCAAGAGTATAAAATAGATATTCATGAATCTATACTGATATAAATAATTGATCAAATAAGTTAACTAGTGGAAGAGAAGAGACAAATCACTAAGACAGAATTCAAATAAACTATGTAGATACTCTGCCTTCAAGGAGGGGGAGCATAACTGCACCGGGAGAGGGTGTGGGCTACTCATAGTGACTTTCCTCTGGGAGGGTGGAAAGAGAGTGACTTTGCAGTGGAGAAATCTGACATACACTATTTCAGCCAGGTGATTAAGGTCAATATAAGCAGTCATAAGTCTTGTTGGCAATGTGTACCTTCGATCCGAGTTGATGAAAATAGCACTTTATCTCTATGATCTTCCTCCCAATAACCTATAACCTGAATCTTATTGTGAGAAAAACATCAGACAGAATCTAAAAGCAGTGCGACCTGTGAAGTACCTGACTAGTACTACTCAAAACTGTCAAAGTCATCAAAAACTAGGAAAGCTGAAAAACTGCCACAGCCATGAAAAGCCTAAAGAGATATGATGGCTAAATTTAGTGTGGCATCCTAAGTGGGATCTTGGAATGGGACAAGGATATTAGGTAAATACTATAGAAATCTGAGTTAAGTATGGATATTATTTAATAATATGTATCAATATTAGTCCCTTAATTATAAGAAATGTACCATATTATATAAGATGTTAATAATAGGGGGAAACTAGGTGTAGGGGTATTATACTCTGTACTGTCCTTTCAATTTTTCTGTACAAACATTTGTTTAAAAAAAAAAAAAGTCTGTTAAGAAATAAGCTGTTGAGAGAGGTACCTGAATGGCTAAGTTAGTTAAGCATCCGACTCTTGATTCTAGGTCAGGTCCTGATCTCAGGGTCTTGGGATGGAGCCCCACTTCAGGCTCTGTGCTCAGTGGGGAGTCTACTTGAACTTCTCTCCCTCTCCCTCTGCTCTTCCTCCCCTCGTGGCTCACATTCTCTCTCTCTTTCAAACAAACAAATACATAAATATATATTTAAAAAAAAGGTTATAGGGGCAACTGGCAACTCAGTCAGTTAAGCATCTGCCTTTGGCTCAGGTTATGATCTCAGGGTCTTGTGCTTCTCCCTCTCCCTCTGCTGCTCCCCCTGCTGGCGCTCTTTAGCATGCATTGTCTCTCCCTCTTTCTCAAACAAATAAAATCTTTCTAAAAAATAGGTTATAGAGGAAAAAAAGGTTTAGAGGAAATAATTTTTTAAATAAATAAATAAAATAATAAATAAATAAAATAGTATGGACAATATAATCCTATATAACAGAAATTTTATCCATGTGTCTAATTGTCAAAATAAAGAGACTTATTTAAAAGAAATTTTCTTAGGATTTTTATGTTGGAAGTACACTAAATTTACAGATACATTTTTGGAGTGCTGATACAGTTTTAATATTGAATCCTCCTACCCATAAGCATGGTATTGCTTACTATTTAATGTCTGTATGTCTTTGATATCTTACAATAATGATTTACCATTGTCAAAACAAAAAAATTAAGTTTAAAATGTTAATCCATGCATTAAACAAAGGATAGTAGTTTAGTTGGTACTGTAAAATTTGGGAAGATCAGATGAGATTCTGCTATTGAAAGAATGAATTATAGACATTTGTAACTTGATGCTTCTTTAGTTCAAGATGTCTTGATTCTTAGGCCAGGCATTCCGTATATACTAGATGACTTCCTAAAGAATTTAGTCTAGTGAAGCACTTTTTAATTCTTTAAAATGTCATGTAGCAGTATCTGGCTTTCAAGTCCATGCTCTGCAACCTAATACATTATATGGCTTCTTATATGTTACGCATTATATGTTACTCAGCTTCTTGTGAAGATGAAGGCAAAGATAGTATCATTCTAAAATCGTATAACACAGTAACTTTCATTTGTAGCTATTACAGTTATCACTCTTAAGTTAGTAAACGATGTTGGATTTAATAAATAGTTATTTACAACTACTGATTTTTTATGATCTCTGTAAAAATAATTGGGCTTGGGCACAAAGCTGTATTCTGTGAACTCTGAATTTTTTCTTGGATTTAGCCAGACCATCCATCTAAGAACTAGACTCTGTTGTTAAAGCCCTTCTTAAAACTGCCTCTACACTACTATACTTGGCATTATGCATTGAGTCTGCCTTGAGAGCATTGTATTACTATGACAATTCCTGAGAGGACAGATGGTGGTGGGATTTTTATGTTTATGAAAACAGGGTATGGGTTTTAAAAGATTAAGGAAGGCATGTCCTTCCTTGGGGGATGGCATGTCTCCCTTTCTCAGTTTCAGTCATTACTTATCTTACTAGTATCATTTTTGCATCACTATATCTTCTACATATCGTCAGACAAATTGTTTTTTTTTTAATAATGTGTAGTTTTGAAAACAATAGGAGTTTGTTTGCAGGAAAAGATCATTGTAGTATTAATTAAGTATTGATTCTTTTTAAAACTATACCTACCCACAGGGGAGTCGCATTTACTTCCTATATTCATGCTGAGGAAACTAAGTGATGAGAGCTTCCATCCATTCTGATTTCCCTCTCAAAATGAGGTCTATTTGGTCATATGCTCTGAATCCCATTGCTCTTCCTGGATAACTATAGGGCACATTCTGCCTTAGAGATCTAGCTACAACGGTCAGTCTCTTTCCATCTGTTCTTCCAATGCAGCTGTTCCCCCCAATTTTTTTTTTTTTTTAATCTCAGAACCCTTTTATACTCTGAAAAATTCAATCTTTAGTCATCTCTTGCTCTGGTTGAAATTATTTTTTTTTAAAAATTTTATTTATTTATTTGACAGTGATTACAAGTAGACAGGCAGGCAGAGAGAGGAAGGGAAGCAGGCTCCCCACTGAGCAGAGAGCCCGATGTGGGACTCGATCCCAGGACCCTGGAATCATGGCCTGAGCCAAAGGCAGAGGCTTTAACCCACTGAGCTACCCAGGCACCCCACTCTGGTTGAAATTATAAAGAAAATCCAACCTCACACAACTATGTAGTTGGTAGAAAAGAGTAGCTTAATAGCATTTCCAGGGGCGCCTTGTGTATATTCTTCTTTGATTCTACACCAAAACTGGACAAGTGGTAATTTCCTGTGTCAAGACCAGCTGTATGATTTGATACCCTGCCCCCTCTCTCATTCTGAAATTCCAAATAACCTAGATTAAAAAAAAAAATTGGAGAGATTCTCTCTAGAGAAATTAAAGGAGTTAACCAGAAAGGACTAGAAGCCCTGGTGTTTTGTTGGCAATCCAGAGTCAACCCATCCTCCAAAAAAAGAAAAAAAAAAAAAGAGAGAGAGAGAGCGCTCCTCATTTAGGCATTGCAGGAGAGGTAGATGTCTCTAGCCTAATATCAGACATGCGAGCGAAGTAGAACAGGTACCTTGAAGGAAAGTACAAGGTAAAACAGCAGACCAACTTACCATGTAGGAAATCTTTAGGAAATAAATCTTTAAGAAAAGTAGTGGCTATATTTTAGAAAAATTTGAGAAAATATATTTGAATTATCAAAAACAGAACAAGAAAGCATTTGAAAATTTAAAAATTGATTAGAGGACTCCTGGGTGGCTCAGTTGGTTAGGCATCTAGCTGCCTTCCAGTCAGGTCATGATTCTGGAGTTCTGGGATCAGTCCCACATCAGGCTTCCTGCTTGGTAGGGAGCCTACTTCTCCCTCTGACCCTCCCCCATCTCATGGTCCCTCTCTCTCTATCTCTTTCTCTCTCTCATTCTCTCTCAAATAAATAAAATCTTTAAAAATAAATAAGCAAAAATTTGATTAGGAAAGTTTTAAGTTAAGAGAGATTGAAAATAATATTGGAATGTCATAGAAATGTAGAGCAAATTGACAGATAGAAAATAACAGGAGGGGTGCCTGGGTGGTTCAGCTGGTTAAGCCTCTGCCTTCATCTCAGGTCATGGTCCTGGGATCCTGGGACTGAACCCCACATCAGGCTTCCTGCTTTGTGGGGAGCCTGCTTCTCCTTCTGTCTCTGCTGTTCCCTCTGCTTGTGTTCTCTCTCTCACTCATTCTCTCAAATAAATAAATAAAATATTTTTTTTAAAAGAAAATATGACAGGAAAAAATAGATACTCCAGGAAAGAATAAAAAATAGGAGGGAAGAACTTGTCAAAGAAATAATAGAAGAAAACTTTCCAAAGCTGAGAAAAAACAAAAAACAAACAAACAAAAAAAAACCCATGCATCCTTAGACTGAAGGATCTACAGAATGCTGAGCAAGATTAATAGAATTTCTACTTCTAAGTCAAATAATATTCTGAAAGATCTCAGAAATAACTAGAGTTTATGTACAAGAAATAAGAATTACACTGTCAGGGCACCTGGCTGGCTCAGTCATTAGAGCATGTGACTTTTGATCTCAGGATCATGAGTTCAAGCCCCACATTGGGTGTGGGGCATACTTAAAAAAATAAAATAAAAATAAAATAAATCATGAATAAAAAACCTGAGTTAAAAAAAGAAGAATCACACTGCCATCAGACTTCTCATCACTGTCCCTGGACCAATGCCTCAAGTGCACAGTTGGAAAATTACTTTGAACTGACAAATTATTGATCAAGACTGTGATTGTAAAATTAAAAACATTTTTAGACAGCAGAAACTCAGTTACTTCTCACACACCAGATTTGATATGATATCAAGCAAAATAAGGCAGAAGACCAAGAAAGAGACGAACATGGGTGGAATGAAATAGCTTTAACCAGAAGTTGATTTAAGGACAGTTATAAGCTGATAACTACATTGAAGACTGTTCTGTGGTCAGTCAGGTGTGGCCTCAGAGGAGGCACAGGAAAGCCTCACGGTCTCAGAGAGGGGGCCAGTCATTGCATGCTGGCAGGATCACGAAGAAGCACCAGGTTTTGGTCAAATGGCAAAAAGACAGGAGCAAGAGGAAAATCTGGGCCAGAATTCAGTGGGCTTCCACAGGAAGGTCAAGGCAGGACAGAGCAAGCAGTTTCCGTCTGGCTAGTTTGAATCATTCCCCGGGGCTCCAGGCTCTGCAGGTGGTCTCCAGTTGCTTAGTACTGGGCCTGGGGGGCCTGGTGTGGTTAAAAGCACAGGCCTCCTGGGTTGCTTGGGCTGGTAGAGGAGGTGTGGCTCAGGACTGGTCAGTTTGCATATACTAGGCCTACTCCTGGCTGAGCCCTTTGCCAGCTCCAGGAATTAATCAGCCAGGAAGCAGTCTCTCCCTAGCCAGAAAGCTTTTTATAAGATGTCGAAACATCATGAAATAGAGAAAATTAAAAACATAAATAATATAGAGACTTAAAAAGACACTAGCCTGCCTGAAGCAGTAAGTGAGGGCCCTGAGAAGTATCTCTCGAAGAAGAAAATGAGTTACATAGGGTATCAGCAGAATAATTTTTCAAGATTTCTTATAAGCTTGTTATTTGTGGTACACACACACACACACACACACACACACACACTCCAAGAAAATTCCAAGCATAGAAATAGCAAGAAAATACAAAAATTCAACAAGAAAATATTAGTCCTAGGAATTAAATATGGCAGTTGGTTTGCTGTTATGAAAGTCTTCACATATAAAGAGAAACAGAGAAAATAGCATGGTGAATTCTTATATACCCATCACTGGATTCAACAGTTATAAAAAAAAATATGGGGCGCCTGGGTGGCTCGGTGGGTTGGGGCCTCTGCCTTCTGCTCAGGTCATGTCCCAGGGTCCTGGGATCGAGCCCCATGCCGGGCTCTCTGCTCAGTGGGAAGCCTGCTTCCCTTCTTCTCTCTCTGCCTGCCTCTCTGCCTACTTGTGATCTCTATCTGTCAAATAAATGAATAAAAATCTTAAAAAAAATATATGCCGCATTTATTTCATCTATCCTTTCTCCCACTTTTTTCTGACTTGGCTTAGAAATATTTAAAAGCAAATTATAGACAGTAAATAATATTTACCCCTGCATCCTTCAGTTTCAATCTCTAAAAGAAAATAAAGACATGCGCTTTTTTAACAATATTGCCATTAGGAAACCTACAAAATTAGTAATAATTTATTGGTATAATCTGACATTCCAGTTCATAATCAAGTTTCTCAATTTGTCTCAAAAATGTTTTTGTATAGTTGATATGTTCAAATTGATCCAAACAAGATCCTTGCATGGTATCTAGTTGTGTGTTTTCTTTTTTTCTCATGCCATTTGACATACTGAAGAAACAGTTTGCCTGTAGAATATCCTACATTCAGGATTTGACTTGTCGTTTAACTTGTTCCTCTGTCTTTCTGTATTTCCAGTAATTTGAAGCTAGTTGTTAAAGTTTGATTGGATTCAGGTTTTATATTTTTTGGCAAGTAGACCTAAAAGGTAATGCTGTATGAGATAGTGATTTTCAATATTTTATGAGGTTTATGGAAAAGTTCATTTTATCTTAAAATTAGAAATATTTTCCTCTGCTAATATGGCATTGGGCAAGGAAATCCTATCATACTGTTTTTCAGTGAACAGTATTCATGGGGTCATGTTAAGGTAAACTGCTGTTTGCTGGTTTTCAACTTTTAGAATCAGCATAAGATGAGAAGTTTTCATTGAATTTAGGCAACAGAACGTAGTTATTAAGTTTGTCAACATGAGTTAGGAGAAGTTGGGTGGAGAAAGTGGGAAAGGCACCTGCATCCTTATCTGCAAATTAGGGAATTAAGAAATGCGGAATAAAAATCAGAAGTCTAAGTATATTCAAGATCACAAAGGAACAAATTATGATATTAGAATAATACAAGTATTAGAAATATGGGAGAGGGCTAGTGTAAATGAACTTTAATCTTCATCTCTCATGTAAGAGGATTAATAGATAAGATCTAAAGATGTTTTTATTGCTTTTGATAAATTAATCGTTTTTATTTAAATTCTCATAGAGGTAACCACCAGAGAAACTTAAGAAAGACTTTTAAAGTGGCTGTTGGAGAGTGGAGTTGAGGGTGGAAGGAGTAGAAAGGAATTTTTCTTTTGATTGTACATTTTTCTGGACTCTTTGTTGTTGTTTAACCATGCCTATTCACTAAGGAAAGTAATACCTTTTCTCCCCTTAGTCTTAATTTCTACCCTAAAATGTGGTTTCAACAAATAAAGTCTACTTTAGTGTAACCTTAGTATTCAAATGTGTGATGGCAACAGGTCAGATATATGAAAGAATTAAGCACACATCAGAAAAACAAGTTCTGTGCACTTCAAGAATTTGAAATGCTTGTCTTTCAGTTCTTGCCATTTGTTTCCTGCTCTAGGGCCCCTCTGTAATGTGTGGAGCCAGTGTCTTTAACATTTTAGTATAATTAGTTTTTAAATTTCAGTGTAGTGACAGCATGCCACAAAGTAGCAAACTGCCTCAAGAAAATGATCCTGGAAAGAAATGAGAGCTCCAAAAATAACCTCCGTAGTCAACTAAAGAAAAGCTAACAATGATGTACTTCGGGAGGATGACGGATGCTTCCCAGAGAAGTTTAACTAATTGTTTTAAACTCTGAATGGTTAGTAACTCTCTACCCAGAAACTGATCCACTGTACATAATGAATATAGACAAATGAAGAATTTACGGAAATTGCAGAATGTTGCTTCTTCTGAGTGGGAGAAATCCCACATATCACTGGAAGATCCCATTTCATAACTCACCATGCTTGGAAGAATGCCGAATTTGAAGAGTGCTTCAGGCAAGAGATAAAGGGTCAAAATCCACATTGCCTAAGAAGAGTCTCTAGTGATGATCTCTCTGAATGTAATCCTAGCTGAAAAGAGAAAGATATATGAAAACTTTAAAACAATACCATGGAAAAATATTACCTAGCAAGCATTTACTTCATGCTTACTGATTTTAATGCAGGGTATTCAGATTTAAATTTAAGTTACAATAATAACTTGGGTCTTTGGCCCAAGTTAACTGAACAAAACTCCCCCCTCAAAACTTGTTTTTAATGTAATTTAATCTCTGGTAATGAGCCGGGAAGTTTCTTTGAAGTTTCAGTAGATGTTGAGTTAGCTCTTCTGTTGAACTCTGTTGTTTGCTTTTTCATCTCAGATTACTAATTTTCACTCATTATAAAGTCTAGCACGAGAATATGTATATTTATGTAATTAATGTATTCTACGTGTTATTCACTTTTCAATGCCACCTAATGATTTATTTATAGAATATGGTTATTTAAATGAGCAGTGGATAAGAAATCAGAGTGAATCATACATAAGCTTGGCTCTAATCCTAGATTATGTAACAGTGGACAAATCATTTCGTTTATCTGGGCCTATTTCCTCTTTTATGAATAAAGGAGCCCAATTTGACCCTTTAATCCATGATTCTGTTTCATAGTCAAAGTCAAAGTTCATACATAATGAAAGATTTTATGAAAAGTATGCACAACCTTATCCTCAGATCTTGCCACGTTCCTTAAACTAATAAAGTGTTGTGTGGAAAACACGAGATGCTTTTTCCTTCTGCCTAAATTTATAAAATGTCAGAATTTATAAATCTGGCTTAACTTTTCAAAATTTTAGGTTGAAGAAAAAGATAAACTCCATATTAGGCCTAGTAAATACTAAACCAAAATGAAGTATAATTAAATTTTTAACAGTATCATATCCATAAAAGAAAATCCAGAGGGCTCTTGTCCCATTATTATTGCTGCTAAACAATATATCCCAAAACACAGTGGCTTAAAACAATAATAATTTAGTTAGCTCATGAACTTGCATTCTGGGTAGCTCCTTTCTGCTCCACACATCAGCTGAAATAGCCCAAAGATGGGGGCTGATTATTTTCTCAGCTCTCCCCTTTATAGCAAAACACCTCAAAAGAGTTTTTTATTCACTATCTCTAATTCTCTTCTGCTATCTTTCCTCTTTAACATTATTTTTTAAAATAATTCCTTTTGAAATAATTTTCAAAATGTAGAGAAAATCTGCCAGAAGGGGGAAGACTCCTGTATGTATCCCTTCACCCAGATTCTCCAGTTACTAACATTTTATTGAATTTGTTCTGTTGTTCATTATTCCTTCCTATCCCTACACACACACACACACATACACACCTCCCAAACATGTGTGATTATTCATTCTTTTTTGAACCTTTAGAAATCAAGCTTTATACATAATAGCCCATCACTCCTAAATGTTCCAGTCTGTATTTTCCAATGAGAACATTCTCTTACATAAATGGCATACACCCTCCAAATAAGGAAGCCAGCATTGTTACAACACTGCCACCCAATTCACAAAACTCGTTCATATTTCACCAACTGTCTCAGCAGTATCTCTTGTGATATCTTTTCTGATCCAGGCTCCTGTCCAGAATATGTGATGCATTTAGCTGTCATGTCTATTCAGACTCATTCACTTTGAAACAGTACTGAGGTCTTTCCCTTCACAGTTTCAGTGAGTACAGACTTTACTTCATGTAGGATGACCTAAGCCTTGATCCACCTGATGATGACTGATAACCGTACTTAAGGTCAGACATTCTTGGCAACAACAGCACTGAAATGAAGTTATGCATTATGTGAAGTGATACACATCACTGGTCATGTTAACCTTGATTTCCTGATCACATTGGCATCTGCCAGATTTTCTACATTAAAGTCACCATTAACCCTTTTGTAATTGGTTAGTATTCTGCAGAGAGTTTTCCAAGAGTACTTTAATATGTTCCTAATCTAATCTCCACCCACCAGCTTTGGCATCCATTGACAGCTACCATCTGAATCAGACACCTCTGTGATAGTTGGCGGGTGGTGATTCTCTATTCCCTTCATTCCTTCTACATTTACCAGTTGGTCACTCTACTAAAAGGAGGAGCTTTTCCTTCATTTACTTATTTTTTTTAATAACATAAGGACTCACAAATTCCTATTTTATTTATAGGGGGGTAATCCATTGTTATCATTATTTATTTTGACATTAAAATTGTCTATTTGGCCAGTGGGAGCCCCTTCCAGTTGCTTCCTATGTTTCTTTGATACATCCCATCATTCACTGAGCATTTCCTTATTTTTAGACATGGACAGTATCCCAGGGTCATTTTGTACTTTCCCTGGCCCAGCCCTGGAATCAGTCTTTTCTCCAGATCTGGTTCCTCTTAGGATAGGTATTTAGAAAACAACCTCTGGCACTTGATGTGCTCCATGCTTCAGGGGTGTCAATCACTTCTAGGGGTCCTCAGCCAAAAAAAGTTAGGAAAATATCTATATATAATGTTAGAAACAAGTTAATTTTAATAGGTTAGAGCTTTGATTTTAAGGCATTAACTAACAATATTGCACGATATTCCAATCAGTGAGAAAAATTAACTTTTATTTCCTTTGTTTCTCCTCACCTAGGTATGTGCAATCCTCGAAACTACAGTGACACACCTCCAACCTCAAAGAGTACCGTGGAAGAGCTTCATGAGCCAATCCCTTCTCTCTTCCGGGCACTCACAGAAGGAGACACGCAGTTGAACTGGAACATTGTTTCCTTCCCTGTTGCAGAAGAACTCTCACATCATGAGAATCTGGTTTCATTTTTAGAAACCGTGAACCAGCCACACCATCAAAATGTGTCTGTTCCTAGCAATAATGTTCATGCACCTTATTCCAGTGACAAAGGTAACTGCCCACAGTTGACTTCCCATCTTGCCCCCTCGTTTTCTGTGTGGTCTGTGAAATCTATATTACCTTTTAGAGCAGTTTTTGGCTTTGAGTTTGTCTAGTCTTAAATGAATTTTGGACTTTAATAACCCCGGTCCTTAAGTAGATAAGGAGGCATGTCAAGCATATTGTCACTACTCCTTCATAGTCTCAGTGAGACAGGTTGTGTTGGAAGACAGATAACCTGGTTCTGATTTTGAGGTTTATTTGTGTTAGGCTTTACTTGTTCTTTCCATAAAATAGCAACAGCACTCCTTGCTTAATATGGCATTGCTCACTGTCAGATAACATTCAGAGTGTCCAGAAGGTCACATTTTTGTAATAGCAGTGGTACTACAAATGATGCCAAGGTCATCAGCTAAATCTCGTTATGAGCAAGTTGGTATTCCAGACATCTAATTTCCAGGTATGAACTAACTCCGCTACTCTTGGTCAGAGGGGAACTAAAGGGAAGAATGGCCTATATAACTTTGAGAAGCATATTAAAAAAGGCTTATTAGGGGTGCCTGGGTGGCTCAGTGGGTTAAAGCCTCTGCCTTCGGCTCAGGTCATGATCCCAGGGTCCTGGGATTGAGCTCCACATCAGGCTCTCTGCTCAGCGGGGAGCCTGCTTCCTCCTCTCTCTCTCTGCCTGCCTCTTTGCCTACTTGTGATCTCTGTCAAATAAATCTTAAAAAAAAAAAAAAGAACGCTTATTAGGATAAGTCATTCCTTAATTTTGGAATGTACAGGGCATATAACTTTTATAAAGTCTTTGATATATTCAAATAAAAGACTGTACAATTTTACTGTGGAAAAATAAGGCAATTATGAAAATTGCAGTTATTTCTTAAAATATGAGATGAATTATACATAAATAGTATAATTTATTATACTTTTTTAAAAGATTTCATTTACTTATTTGAGAGAGAGCAAGTGAGAGAGAGAGCATGAGCAGGGGCAGAGGGAGAGAGAGAAGCAGACTCCCCACTGAGCAGGGAACCCGATGTGGGACTTGATCCCAGGACCCTGGGATTATGACCTGAACCAAAGGTGGACACTTAACTGACTGAGCTACCCGGGCACCCCTATTCTTTTTTAATTTGGCTTTTTGTTGTGCCCCTCACTACAATCCTGCCTATGTGAAATAGTGTGAACTTCGGACATCAGTAATAAAAGCAAAACAGCATTTGTTAATGATATTCAGATTAAGAATTCCTGTTGTTTTTGGTTAAATTACTTAAAAGACAATTCTAGATTTTGGAAAATACCAGAAATACATGGAGTGTGCCTTACTCAGATACTGTACTACCATCTTGCCCATTAAAATGTAATCTACATAATAGATATTAAACAACAATTCATAAATTTTTTCAAATATTTAGTTTAATGAAATAATTACCAGGCAGCCAAGTTTCTTGGATATACCAACTATCTTTCAAGACAAAGTTAAAATTTTTCCTCTTTGACACCTTCTCTAGGTACCCCTTGCTCCCAGATGGAGTAAACTACCTCCTATTCCTATAACTACCTTCCTCCCATATTTGTTTTTTGATTTGTTATCTGTTTTTAACTTCTAGGTCTTTCATTTTCTACTTTGTTCCTTGGATTCTCTGATTACTCTTTGAGTCCTAATGGCTATTATGCCATAGTAGGTGTTCAGTTAATACTTGTTGAATAAATAAATGAAAGAAATTTGGTAAACACTAATCACCTGAGATTCAAAGCTCCCCTGTCCTGCTCACTGCCAATCTGTCATTTGCTATGCTGGCCTTGCTATTTTCCCTTTTGACCTGATAACTCAGTAGCGGTTCTGCTGCTTCCTGATGCTAACCATTCACTGCAGTGGGCTTGCCTCCACTCCATTCCCCATGGCACTATACTACTCTGCTTGTGACTTTCCTTATTTTGTTACTTGGTAACTTTGCTTTTAATTCTTCTTCCTAATACAAGTCCAGTTTTTCCATTTAGCCTTTCTTCACTGTTCAGACCCCTGGTGACTGAACAGTTTTATAAATGGCTCTGTAAAATAACAGACTTTAAGCCTACACTGTCTATTAATGGCTTATTGTCTTTTATTTACTTCATGTACCTTATTCTCCTAGCAAGGTCATCATATGGCATTAACTACCAGGAGAACTAAATATTGAAACAAAGTAGTTGTGTTGAAAAGCAAGACTAGAAATTGCTACTGATAATAAGAGTATTTTTTTAAAAGATTTTATTTATTTATTTGAGAGAGAGAGACAGAGTGAGACAGCATGAGAGGAGAGGTCAGACGGAGAAGCAGACTCTCCATGGAGCTGGGAGCCTGATGTGGGACTCAATCCCAGGACTCCGGGATCGTGACCTGAGCCGAAGGCAGTTGCTTAACCAACTGAGCCACCCAGGCGCCCAATAAGAGTATTTTTAATAGCTAATGTTGAATTGTGCTAAGTGTTGCTAACCACTTTGCATCATTTGAATTAAGTTTGCTTCATCTTATTGTAAATTCTCAGTATAACTTTAGAATAGTATTTTTTCTTTTCTTTTTTTTAGAGAGAGAGCAAGAATGGTGAGGGGCAGAGGAAGAAGGAGAGATTTTTTTTTTCTTTTTTGAGAGAAAAAGAGAATCTTTTTTTTTTTCAATTTTTTTAAAATTTCTTTTCAGTGTTCCAGAATTCATTGTTTATGCACCACACCCAGTGCTCCATGCAATACATGCCCTCCATAATACCCACCCCCGGGCTCACCCAACTCCCCAACCCCATCCCCTCCAAAACCCTCAGGTTGTTTCTCAGAGTCCACAGTGAGAGAGAGAATCTTAAGCAGGCTTCATGTCCAGCACAGAGCCAGACTGTGGAGCTCGATCTCACTAGCTGAAGTCAAGATTTGGATGCTCAACCAATTGAGCCACCCACGTGCCCCTAGAACAGTATTTTTTAAACTCCTTTTAGTTGGAGAATTAGCCCCTCTAAGGAAATCTTATCAGAAATGCCCAATTTAAAAAACCACAGCTCTGAAGCATAGCAAATTTTAAGCCCAATAATCTTAACTTTGTGATCAAAGTCTAGAATCTAAAGAAGTCCCTCTACCTTCATCAGCTGGAATGGGGGACTCTGACCTCCTTCTCACTTTAATTAACAAATGTGATCTTTTTTCCTACACCTCAGCCATTGTCCTATGCAGAGTAGCAGGAAGGGAACCAAGAATAAGTATTGATATCAGCCAGATAATAAAGCATTTCCTGCTTTTTCTCTTTCTTGCTCTGAGCTCTTAATTTTTTGTTTTTCAGAACATATGTGTACTGTGGTTTATTTTGATGACTGCATGTCCATACATCAGTGTAAAATATCCTGTGAGTCCATGGGAGCATCCAAATATCGCTGGTTCCATAACGCCTGCTGTGAGTGCATTGGTCCAGAGTGCATCGACTATGGTAGTAAAACAGTCAAATGTATGAACTGCATGTTTTAAAGAAGGAGAAGAATGCAAACCAAAGCATTTTAGTCAACAAGAAAGATATAAAACACTATTTGGTGAGATCTACCTGTTGTACCAGAATGCCAGCAGGTTAAGGAGATATAAAGAATTTGGATTGAGTTAAAGTATGATGAATGCATTAATGTGTTAAATTATAAGTATAACTGCTCTGGTTGGTTTTATAGCCCACTGGCAATAAGCCCCTTCCTCTATATACATTTACAGCTTTGGTTGTATGAGTAGCAAGTAAGTACACAGAGAATTCCTTGAAAGATCTGAGGTCTCCGACATAAAGCCTGAGGTCTTTTTTACCTAGCATTCCCAAAGCCTTTGGTTTTGAAAGTGTTCGAGCATTTTAACATAAGTTATGGTTTCTTCATTTACTGCTCCTGAGACACTGAGTTTTTCCAGTTGCACACTAGACGTCATTCACTGTGCCTTGTCTCGTTTATCTCTTCTGTAAATAGGGTAGATACTCAAATATACCACCCTGAAAACTCCCGTAAAAATCACTGTCAAAAGCTTAATTTCAAACCTTGTAATGTTGGTTTTAAAAAGTAAATGCTTACTACATTTTACAGTTTAAAACTTTTACATAGTAGCATCCATCCTTTAATACACATGCTAACAGAACTTTGGGGAAGATTCTCCTTCTACACCCCCCTACTGATGTAGGTACTGGTGAAGAATTTTGAGCAGGAATGTCAAAGCACACCTATATCACTGCATTAGATATTCCACTAGGTAAATAATGAGAAAGTTACAGCATTTCTCTGACTTAAAGTACCAGCTTAAAGAGCACTAGGAATGGGAAATGCCTGCCAAATCAGACTCTACTTAGAGCGCCAGAGAAGCAGCTTGTCCCGTTGTACAGAGATGGCAAGACTGAAAGGAGAAGCAGTGCTGCTGGGTAGAGAGAATGAGCTCACTCAGCCTTAGCATGGGCAGGGCCATGTTCCCCAACGATGAATGATAGGAGGGGATAAAGAAGAAACTGATGGGTATGAGGAGGGAGGGTTGAAAATGCTGACAATTCTTCCGGGAAACAAACCTTAAACTATTTACATAATTAATGTAATATTATTTGTTATATTATAATCTTTAGGTTTTTGTCTGGATTAAATGTTCTTATTAAACAAGTATAATCAATCATACAGTGGAAGGTTAAGATTATGAAATGAACAAGAGATCTGTTCAAGACGAAGTTAACTTCAAATACACTATAGACTATTTTGTTTTACATATTTCGATAATGATAAGCTTAAATACATGTACCTTTCATCATAATAAAAATCCCAGTCATCAAGCATGAATCTAAAACATAAATTTATATTACAGAGACTCATAACTTCACAAAATTATTAATTTTTTCAGTACCTTATGGAATTACAAGTAACGGGCAGAAATATCTTTATATATCTAAATATTTTAGTACATAGAAATAGATAATGCTCTTAGATACTTTGTATTCATTATATGAACAGTAGTTAGTTACAGGATCATATGTAATATCATGATTAGCATAAAATCTAAAGCCTTAATACCTTTTCTGTTCTTTCAGACAACTCTAATGAATACAAGGTACTTTCCACAAACTTTTGGCCTTTTAAAAAAAAGCTAAAATTTAGCTCTTGTATATTTTTTTAATAGGAAAACATTGGGATATCTTTTTCTCCCTTTTACATAGAATGCCTCTGTTTAAAAGTGCCTTGAAAACATTTTAGCTCCCCTTCCTCATTAATGCCTATAAAGCTAAAAGTTTTCTTTAAAACTTTAAACTTTAAAAAAAAGAAAGTTTTTAAAGAATCTGCATCCAGCTTCTTCATTTCCATTTTGCTATTCTTCAAAGTAATTTTATACCTATGAATAAAGAAATCTTTTTGTGTTTATGGACGGCATGTTTAATGTTGCCTTAAATATGTCAACAAATATTTTTTAACTGCATTTATCACCTTGATTAGGCTTTCATTATTAAATTCTTAAGTGTAGTATCTCTTCTGCCCCTATACTGGGAGGGTAATTTCTTGAACCATGTTGTATTTGGCTTGGTTTTCCTTACATCTTTTTCTCTCAATGGAAATCACCCCTGAATGTAATGGTAATTTTTATATTCAATTTTGCATAGTTTTTGTGGTTTATGATGGGTTGAAAGATAAGAGTTCACCTAAAAGATTCCATTTCCAGTTTATAATCAGGTATTTCAGGTTTGAATAACAATGTTTTCCAAATTAAATATATAACATTTGAGAAATCAGTAGCCCCACTAAAATTTAGACCTTTTATTACCATTCTATGTACAATTCACTTCTATATTGAAGCTCTGATAAAAAATAAATTCTTTTTTTTTATTCAAAAATTATGTTAACTTTTTTTATAACTAGATTTAAAAAAAACAACTAAATCAGTAGGTATTGTAAAAGCCATATATAAAAGGTTCTTTCCTGGTTAGTTTTCTGTCCCTCCCCACTAGCATCTAATTATTATAGAAATTGTACTCAAAATAGTGGCACCAAATCAAATGATAATTCAAATAAAGTAAATCTTTGTTTACATAGAGTGCTATAAAGAGAGGCTTTCATTTTAAAAAATATATTTCTAAAGATTCAGAAAACAAAATTGGTAAGATATTAGAATATTTGAACAATTATTTATAAAGCAGAGTAGCGTCAAAGTAGAGGAAAGAAACTAAGACTTCTGAAAAATGAGGTAGATATAAATAAGCCACTTATTTAAAGTTTGTTTTTGTGAAAGCTTCTTTCAAGATTTTAAAAATCTATTCTACATTCCCCAGGGTCTTTGTTAATTGTGTTTCACATGATCTACAACATACAGAATTATGTATTTTTTCCTTCGGTTGTCCCTATAATAAGCAAAAGAGTATTTTAATAAAAACTTGAAATGAGTGTGTCATATTTTTTGTTAACTTAAGCATAGAAACACCAGAATAAGTTTGACATTTCTGTCTAGTGAAGTTATAAAGAAAGCATGTCCCCTTCTCTCTGGTTGTCCCTGAAGACTGTGTTGAAACAAAGGCTCTTTAACAGTTTGCTCTCTGCTTTTTCATGTGCTTTATTCCAACAAGGGGGAAACTTTGAAATGACACACTTAACATTCTCCTTGTTCTGTGAGCCTCAGGAGAACTATCTGATTGCATTTTTTTTTTATTTTGAAGTCTGTGCTAGAAGGATGGAGTCAGCAACAACTCCAAGGTCCAGCTTTTGAGGTGAGAATTCTCAGTGCAAAAGCAAAGAGAAAAGACTTCTGCACTATGACCCAGGACAGAGCCTGGGAAGGTGCAGAACCCTCATCCATCACAGTGGAGGATGTCAGAAATGTCCTCATTTGATTGAAGTTAGCCACTGAATTTAGACACAGTCACCACTGAAATTCCTTTGCGGCAAAAATGATCACACTGTCAGCCTTCCTGATACACATCGTGCTGCAGCCAGAGAGGTCATTCTAGAAGACATGTAGGTAATGACTGCCCCAACCCCAGTTCCAGTTCTGAGCAAATTTCAAGGCCTTTGTGCTCCTTTGCCTCAGAGGGCTCGGGTTACCTAATAGGAAGTAGGAGCAAAGCAGACAACCTGCCTTTTGTTTTCCAGCAGTTTCACCTGCTTCAGGGGATTCTCTGGGGAAGGGTGGCGGTGCTGAATTGAGTGCCTTTGCCGGAAGACCAGAAGAGGCCTAGGTCTCCCAGACATAGGGACTGTGCCCCGGGTCTCAATGTGCCCTCAAGTGCCTGGCTCCAAAGTCTGAAGTTGCCTTTTTCTAGAGGTTTCAACTTAGGGCTGTTAGCAGCCCAGCCCTCATGGTCTCGGGCTCCCAGACTTGCCTCGAGGATTCTGTGAGATCCAAAGTAGGTAACAGAGTGTTGCTCTTGGCAGATACTGGATGTGATGGGGCTCTGTGTCAGATTTTACTTGATTTCAGGAAAATTATGAGGGGCACCTGGTGGCTTAGGCGGTCAAGTCTCCTGATTTCAGCTCAGGTCACAATCTCAGGGTCATAAGGTCAAGCTCCACATCCGGCTCCACGCTCAGCTAAGAATCTGCTTAAGAGTCTCTCTCTCTGCCCCTTCCCACACTAGCGCTTGCTCTCTCTCTCTCTTCCTATCCCTCTCAAAAATAAATAAATAAATATCTTTAAAAAAAAAAAAAGGAGAAGAGAGTTAAGAAAAGAGCTAAGACATGTTGCAGAATGCCGTTCGAAGAGTGGTGGTGTTTCCTTCTCTCAGCCTCAACCTCTGGCAGGCTTACTGTCATCTCAGCCTGTCTCACCACCTTCTCCTATCCTCCTGTTCCCCTCACTGCAGGCCTTGCCCTCCCTCAACACACCAAATCTGTTCCACCCACGGGTTTGCATGATTCTTTCCCCTGCTGCCCTCAGCTATTGATCCAGATTGCACTTGCTTATTCAGGACTCAGCTCAGATATCTCTGTCACCATTTCTTTTTTTTTTTTTTTTTTTCAGATTTTATTTATTTATTTGTTAGAGAGGCAGTGAGAGAGGGAACACAAGCAGGGGAGTGGGAGAGGGAGAAGCAGGCATCCCACCAAGCGGGGGAGCCCGATGCAGGGCTTGATTCTGGGACCCTGGGATCATGATGTGAGCCGAAGGCAGATGCTTAACGACTGAGCCACCCAGGCACACCTCTATCACCATTTCTTAAGTAGCAGCCCCTCCCCAGTCACAATCCTATTACCACTTTACTTTTCAGTATCAGCTAACTCTCTGAAAGTATTTATCCATTACTTACCATTTGTTCTTCTCTACCAGCATGTGAAACCCAAGAGGGTAGGGAATTTTTTTTTTTATCACTGCCTTAAACACAGTTCCCCACAACCCTAAAGTGTGGGACACGTGGCAGGCATATGTTTTCTAGATGAATGAAGGATAACAGATCCTATGATACTTCCACTTAAAATGGTGGCTCCTCGTTGAACTCAGATAAAGGCCCAAGTCTTCAGCAGGCCTCCCCGGACTCTCCTCAGCCAGGCCCACCTTGGACCTCTTCATTTTGATGTGGGTTAGTTGAACACAACAGTAAAGAAAGAATTCTTGAGACCTTTACAGTGCAACTTAGTTTATGTAAGTTGCACAGGGATAGTACTCAGGCTTAGAAAGAGCTGAGTTTTTTGCTGTGAGGCTGGTTGTTAGATACTTAGTATCAAAGGGAAGGGGGTATGCACGAAGTGTCAGATTACAAAAGTTTCTTTTAATTTCTACTTGTAAAACTACTTTTGCAAGATATCCCTAGTGCCTATTATTCAGTTTGAAATTAACTATAGGTGAAATACACCTTTACCCTTAAAGAGTGTAACAGTGGGCACATATTTCATGCTTATCAAAACTATGTAGACTTCAGGTCAGCCTTCTGGACTAAGGGTAATCATTTTCCTGCTTCTGTCCCTTGTCAGTTTCCCCGCTGACCAATTTTCAGTTCTTAAATCTTTAAGGTTGCTGAAGGGGAAGGGCTCATCCTCTGTAACTTCAAGCTGATAGGGGGTTATGGAGATATCCGTACCTATGGACCAAAATTGGTCATTATCTGTTCCTATGAATAATAATCACAGAAGGCCACTGCTGCAGAGTCCAGAGTGGACATGGAGGAAGGATTTTTTCAAGAAGTACGGATCATCTGTTGACTGGGCAAAGGAGTCAGGAACTGTTTACATGTACCTCAATAATAGGAGAGAACAAAGCAAAAGAGATGACACATTGGGATTAATATGATAAAAATAAGTGTGATAAAAAGACCCTTTAAGGTCCACCTCCCAATCAGTCATTAAGTGACAATGTAGAGTCTATAAGAGCACCCATCTGGTGAGTATTATCCGTAAGTAACTCTGTCACATTTTGTCATGATCTGGAATGGAGACACAACATTCTGTTTTAATAATGACACATGTTCTTCCTTGTGCTGCTGTTAAGACATCTGATCCCATTCTGTTTTGTAGAACTGCTTTAAACATTTGAATTATGGGTGCCTGGGTGGCTCAGTGGGTTAAAGCCTCTGCCTTCGGCTCAGGTCGTGATCCCAGGTCCTGGGATCGAGCTCCACATCGGGCTCTCTGCTCGGCAGGGAGCCTGCTTCCTCCTCTCTCTCTGTCTGCCTCTCTGCCTGCTTGTGATCTCTCTCAAATAAATAAATAAATCTTTAAAAAAAAAACATTTGAGTTACATTAGTGTTTAATAAATAATGCAATGCTGGGATGCTTGGGTGGTTCAGTTGGTTAAGCATCTGACTCTTGATTTCAGGTCATTTTCTCAGGGTCATGAGATGGAACCCCTCATTGGGCTTTGCATTGGGTGTGGAGCCTGCTTAAGATTCTCCCTCACCGCCTGCCCCTTTCCACCCCACCCCTGCTCTCTCACACTTGCTCTCTCTCTCAAAAAAAAGATAATGTAACTCTATTTTAGAAGTCATTTGGCCTTAATTGTGTAGTGTGTGGTGTTACCAATCATATAGACTATTTTGTTTAGCAAGCAATCAGGTAATTAAGAGGCACTTTTATGGAAACAAAAGAAAAATATAAGTCAATGGTCAGAGCAAATTACAAACCCAGTGTCTGAGCCTCAACTGCTGCCAATAACTTTTTTAGATGTCAGGCTTGAAAGCATCTTCAGCTGGAGTGGGAATAGGCAGTGGGAATCAGGTGAATTTTTCTGGTTTATAATTCAAATGTCTCTGGTGATCCTTTTGAATGGCCTGTACTTCAGCAGGCACAAAGACTATCTGTACATGAGTTTTGTGGCAATTTCTCTGAAGCTGACCTCAGGCTGTCCAGCATCAGTTTTCAGGATTTTAGGAAAAAGGAAAGTTGTAGTTTTTAATGACTTTCAGTCAAGAGAATGGAAGAATATTGGAAACCTTATTTAGAAATCCATAGTCAGATATTTGGGGAAACCAGAAGAACTCAGGATCTAGTTTAGCTTATAATAAGTAGTATTAAAATTGAATATCTACAGAGAGGTATTAAAACATATTTTCTCTCTATAATTACCCTCATTTTTTATCAGATAGCCAAATCAAGATTAGTTTGTAAAACAAGTTCAGTTTTAACAATAAAGATGACCATAGGGGCGCCTGGGTGGCTCAGTGGGTTAAAGCCTCTGCCTTCGGCTCAGGTCATGATCCTAGGGTCCTGGGATCGAGCCCTGCATCAGGCTCTCTGCTCAGCAGGGAGCCTGCTTCCTCCTCTCTCTGACTGCTTCTCTGCCTACTTGTGATCTCTGTCTGTCAAATAAATAAAATTTAAAAAAAAAAAAAGATGACCATAACCTCAGTAACAATTGTGATTGATCATATAATCTTTTAAAATCTGCTTTCCTAGACCTTTTTAAATATTATTAACATATAATGTATTATTTATTTCAGGTTTATGACACAGGTTTGTGATTCATCAGTCTTACGCAACACACAGCACTCACCACAACACCTACCCTCCCCAGTGTCCATCACCCAGCCACCCCATCCCCCACTCTCCCTTCCCTCCAGCAACGCTCAGTTCCTTTCCTAAGATTAAGGTATCCTATGGTTTGTCTCCTTCTCTGGTTTCATCTTCTTTCATTTTTTCTTCTCTTGCCCTATAATCCTCTGCCTTGTTTCTTCAATTACACATATCAGTGAGATCATATGATAATTGTCTTTCTCTGATTCACTTAATTCACTCAGCATGATACCCTGTGGTTCCATCCACGTAGTTGCAAATGGCAAGATTTTTTTTCACAGCTGCGTAAAATTCCGTGTGTGTGTGTGTGTGTGTTTATACACACAGCACATCTTTATCCATTCATCTATCGATGGACATCTGGGCTCTTTACACAATTTGGCTATCATGGACATTGCTGCTTTAAACATTGGGGTGCACATGCCCCTTAGGATCACTACATTTGTATCTTTGGGGTAAATACCCAGTAGTGTGATTGCTGGGTTGTAGGGTAGCTCTATCTTCAACTTTTTAAGGAACCTCCATACTGTTTTCCAGAGTGGCAGCACCAGCCTGCATTCCCAACAGTGTAGGAGGGTTCCCCTTACTCCATATCCTCGCCAACATCTGCTGTTTCCTGACTTGTTAATTTTAGCCATTCTGACTGGTGTGAGGTGGTATCTCATTGTGGTTTTGAGTTGTGTTTCCCTGATGCAGAGTGACAGTGAGCACTTCTTCATGTGTGTGTCGGCCGTTTGGATGTCTTCTTTGCAGAAATGTCTGTTCATGTCTTCTGCCCATTTCTTGATTGGATTATTTGTTCCTTGGGTGTTGAGTTTGATAAGTTCTTTATAGATTTTGGATACCAGCCTTTTATCTGAGATGTCATTTGTATATATCTTCTCCCATTCTGTCAGTTGTCTTTTGGTTTTGTTCACTATTTCCTTCACTGTGCAAAAGCTTTTTATCTTGATGACATCCCAATACTTTGCTTTTGTTTCCCTTGCCTTTGGAGATGTGTCTATCAAGAAGTCGCTGTGGCTGAGATTGAAGAGGTTGTTGCTTGTGTTCTGCTCAAGGATTTTGATGGATTCCTGTCTTACATTTAGGTCTTTCATCCATTTAGAATCTAACTTCATGTGTGGTATAAGGAAGTGGTCCAATTTAATTCTTCTGCATGTGGCTGTCCAATTTTCCCAACACCATTTGTTGAAGAGACTGTCTTTTTTCCATTGCATATTCTTTCCTGCTTTGTCAAAAATTAGTTGACCATAGAGTTGAGGATCCATTTCTGACTTCTCTATTCTGTTCTATTGATCTATGTGTCTGGTTCTGTGCCAGTACCATACTCTCTTGATAATTACAGATTTGGAATAGAGCTTGAAGTCTGGCATTGTGATGCCACCAGCTGTGGTTTTCTTTTTCAGCATTCCTCTGGCTCTTTGGGGTCTTTTCTGGGTCCATACAAAGTTTAGGATTATTTCTTCCATTTCTATGAAAAAAGTTGATGGTATTTTGATAGGGATTGCATTGAATATAGAGATTGCTCTACAGCATAGACATTTTAACAATATTTCTTCTTCTAATCCATGAGCATGGAATGTTTTCCCATTTCCTTTTGTCTTCCTCAATTTCTTTCTTGAGTATTTGATAGGTTTGGAGTACAGATCCTTTGCCTCTTTGGTTAGATTTATTCTTAGGTATTTTAGGGATTTGGATGCAATTGTAAATGGGATCAACTCCTTAATGTCTCTTTCTTCTGTCTCATTGTTGGTGTATAGAGATGCAACTGATTTCTGTGACTGACTTTACCTACCACTTTACTGAATTCCTCTATGAGTTCTAGCAATTTTGGCGTGGAGTCTTTTGGGTTTTCCCCGTAAAGTATCATATCATCTGCAAAGAGTGAGAGTTTGACTTCTTCTTTGCCGATTCCAATGGCTTTTATTTCTTTTTGTTGTCTGTTGCTGAGGCTAGGACGTCTAGTCCTGTGTTGAACAGCAGTGGTGATAGTGGACTGCCATTTTCCTGACCTTAGGAGGAAAACTCTCAGTTATTGCCCATTGAGAATGATATTTCTGTGGGTTTTTCATAGATGGCTTTTATGATATTGAGTTATTGTACCTTCTATCCCTACACCCTGAAGAGTTTTAATCAAGAAAGGATCATATGTTTCTTGTCCTTTCTTTGATTAATGTAGTGAATCACACTGATTGATTTGGGGATGTTGAACCAACCTTGCAGCCTTGGAATAAATCCCACTTGGTCATGATGAACAATCCTTTTAATGTATTGTTGGATCCTATTGGGTAGTATTTTGGTAAGAATTTTTTCATCTGTGTTCATGGGGGATATTATATTGGTCTGTAAGTCTCCTTTTTGGTGGGGTCTTTGTCTGCTTTAAGGATCAAGGTAATGCTGACCTTCTAAAAAGAGTTTGGAAGTTTTCCTTCCATTTCTATTTTTTGGAATAGTTTCAGAAGAATTGGTATTAATTCTTCTTCTTCTTCTTCTTCTTCTTCTTCTTTTAGATTTTATTTACTTATCTGACAGACAGTGGTCATAAGTAGGCAGAGAGGCAGGCAGAGAGAGAGGGAGGGAAGCAGGCTCCCTGCTGAGCAGAGAGCCCAACGCAGGGCTCGATCCCAGGACCCTGGGATCATGACCTGAGCCGAAGGCAGAGGCTTTAACCCACTGAGCCACCCAGGCGCACCGTATTAATTCTTCTTTAAATGCTTGGAAGAATTCCCCTGGGAAGCCATCTGGCCCTGGACTCTTGTTTTTGGGGAGATTTTTGAATACTGCTTCAGTTTCCTTCCCGGTTATGGGCCTCATCAGGTTTCTACTTCTTCCTGGTTCAGTTTTGGTAGTTTATATGACTCTAGGAATGTATCCATTTCTTCCAGACTATCTAATTTGTTGGCATATAGTTTCTCATAATGTTCCTATAATTGTTTGTATTCTTTGGTGTTGGTTCTTATCTCCTCTTTCATTCATGATTTTATTTATTTGGGTCCTTTCTCTTTTCTTTGTGATAAGTCTGGCCAGGGGTTTATCAATCTTATTAATTCTTTCAAAGAATCAACTCCTATTTTCATTGATCTCTTCTACAATTCTTTTGGTTACTATTTCATTGATTTCTGCTCTAATCTTTATTATTTCTCTTCTCCTGCTAGGTTTGGCTTTATCTGATGTTCTTTCTCCAGCTCCTTTATGTTTAAGGTTAGGTTGTGTATTTGAGACCTTTCTTGTTTCTTGAGAAAGGCTTGTATTGCTATGTACGTCCCTCTTAGGACCACGTTTTCTGCATCACAAAGATTCTGAACAGTTGTGTTTTCATTTTCATTTGTTTCCATGAAGTTTTAAAATTCTTTAATTTCCCCGTTGACCCATTCATTCTTTAGTAGGATGCTTTTTAGCCTCCATGTATTTGAGTTCCTTCCAACTTTCTTCTTGTGACTGAGTTCCAGTTTCAAAGCATTATGTTCCAAAAATATGCAGGGAATGATCCCAACCTTTTGGTACCACTTGAGACATGATTTGTGACCCAGGAGAAATCATTCTAGAGAATGTTCCATGTGCACTCAAGAAGAATGTGTATTCTGTTGCTTTGGAATAGAATGTTCTGAATATATCTGTGCAGTCCATCTGGTCCAGTGTGTCATTCAAATCCCTTATTTCCTTGTTGGTCTTTTGTTTAAATGGTCTGTCCATTGCAGTAAGTGGGGTGTGAAAGTCCCCTTCTATTACTGTATCATTGTTGATGTGTTTCTTTGATTTTGTTATTAATTGGCTGCTCCCATGTTGGGGCATAAATATTTACAATTGTTAGACGTTCTTGTTGGATAGACCCTTTAATTATGATACAGTGCTTTTCCTCATCTCTTATTATCGTCTTTGATTTAAAATCTAATTTGGGGGCTCCTGGGTGGCTCATTTGTTAAGCATCTGCCGTTAGCACAGGTCCTGATCCTGGGGTCCTGGGATCAAGCCCCGCTTCAGGCCCTGCTCAGCAGGAAGCCTACTTCTCCCTCTTCCACTCCCACTACTTGTGCTCCCTCTATCACTGTGTCTCTCTTTGTCAAATAAATAAAAAGAAATCAGAAAATACCTGAAACCGGGAGGCGAGGTGGGAGGGAGATAATCAGACAAGTGTGTGCAGAATAGAGCAATATGCTAGATTCTGTGTGTATTTTGGTCTGTTCTTTAGAAAACTAGTTCCCAAAAGTGTAACAAAAGAAAAACTTGTATATGTACAAAAACAAAATGAAATACAATGAAAGGACAGACTATAACTGTAAAAATAGAGATTAAAAATAAGAAAAAACAAAAGAGAAAGAAAACAACAACAAAAGAAGGGATTAACAGACAGGTGAACAGAACAGAGCAGTACACTATTTCCTGTGTGTTTTGGTCAGTTTGTTAAAGGAAACCACATCTCAAAATTGTAAAGAAAAAAATTTATATATACAAAAATAAAATTAAATACATTGAGAGGATAGAATGTAACTGTAATGATGAAATTTTAAAAGTCTTACAAAACAAAAAAACAAAAAGGAAGAGGGGAAGGGAAAAAAGGAACATATGATCTGGCAGATGACTAGAACAGAGCCATACACTAGATTTTGGGTGTATTTTGGTCTGTTAGAAGAAACAGGAAAAAAACCTTAAAGAAAGAAAAACATATATACAAACTTAAGGTTAAATACAATGAAGGGATAGAAAATGACTGTAAAAATTAAAATGAAGTACGATTTTTTAAAAGTAATTGATAAGAAGTTGGTTGAAAAAGGAAAGAAGAAAATTTTTTGAAAAAAGAAGATTTTTAAAATTAAAGTTGAAAGACTGAAGAATCCTGGAGAAAAGCCATGAATTCTATGTGCTGTATTCCCCTAGTCCTGGAGTTTTGCAGTTCTCATTGATCAAAAAATTTGGTCTTGGCTGGATGTTCTTGATGATCTTCTGGGGGAGGGGCCTGTTGCAGTGATTCTCAAATATCTTTGCCCGGGTCAGACTCACACCACCCTTGCCAGTGATCAGGTTAAGTAATCTGCTCAGGTTCACTCTCCTCAGAGCTTTTGTTCCCTGAATGCTTTCCGTACAGCTTTGGAGGATGATAACAAAAATGGCGGCCTCCCAATGACTGAGTGTTTCTATCTCTAGCACACAGCCCCATTTGGAGTCTCCAAACCCAGCAGAGTACTGTTGCATGTTCCCAGGCTACTCTTCCTGAGGGAGGAAGGGGAGTCTCCCCAGTTCTGCTGCTTGTTGGGCACCTGCTTTAAGAGCAATGGCCTGACTGTGCCGCAGATCACGATTTATGGCAACCCTGAGCTTAGAGCCCACTGCTAGGCTCCATCTTTGCAGCAGCTTCCCCGCTCTGATACCTGGGTTCTCTGCCGCACTCAGACACCCCAGGTCTTCCTGTGACCCTAAGGGTCCTGAGACCACACTGTCCCAGCAAGGGTCCCAATCCCTGCTTAGCCACCAGAAGGGCGTCCCTCAGTAGAGCAGACTTCTAAAAGTTCCAATTTTGTGCTCTACAGAGGCTCCTTCCCCGCCGCCCGCAGTGTATCTTCCTGTGTATCGTCTCAGATTCACTTCTCCACATGTCTTACCTTCCAGAAAGTAGTTGCTTTTCTGTTCATAGAGTTGCTGCTGTTCTTGTCTTTGATCTCCTTTTGAGTTTGTAGGTGTTCTGAACCATTTGATAGCTATCTAGCTGAATTCCTTGGACCAGAAGAAATTAAGGTCTATCCCTCCACCATCTTGGACTCTCCTGTGGGGTTTTTTTTTTTTTCCTAGAACTTTTTATAAGGAATCTCTAGGTTGATCTTTTAATAGCCTCTTGAAGTCAGAGCCAAACCAAATACTTGCCATCAGACTTTGCCTGAAATACCTATATATTTGGGTGAATTTCTCTCTTCTCAAGGTCTTCAACATATCCTGAAGTTCCTGCACCTGCCAGGAAGTGACCTTCTTTATTCACCAGGTAAGGCTGCTCGGAACTCTGTAAGCAAGTTATCAGGATGATATTTCCAAAGGGCTTTATTGGCTCCATAAAGTCAATCTGAGTTTCTTAAGGCTTTCTGGTCATGAGTCTGTGTATGTCTCTCTCAAATATGACATGCTAGTCATAGCTTTGGTAATGTAACCAGTGTTTCCAATGGTGTCCTGTTACAAGGAGAACAGAGTTTCATTGAACTTATGCAAATAATTATATTACTATGAAAGAAAGAATACTCACTGAGCGTTTCTGAATTTCAAAGGGTCCAGGTAAGGAGAAAAGTTAAGTGTTTCAATTTGTTCCCAAAGGAATATGTTATCATAGCTTTTTAAGTTATAGATATCTTAAGAGAAAAAAACTTCCTTAAATCTAGAAAAGCAAATATTAGAGACCAAACAATGTTCCAAACAAGAGTCATAAAAAAATGATAATCTTCCTCAGTTCATTCAGTCCCATCTTACTAATTCTTGTTATGCTTCAATGCAGCTTTCCCATTAGTTCTGGAAATTCTTATCCACTTTAATTTTATGATCTTAAGGATATGAAAAACCTGTTTGTTAGAAAGCCCTTTTTATAAATCTCCTTGAAGACAAAACTCATTCTGGAAGAGCATCAGAATGATAAATATAAATGGTAAAAAACTAAAAAATGGACATGGTTAAAGATCTGATGAAAGTTTGTGATAATGCAGTTAACAAGGAAAACCACTTATTTCTGTGACACAACATTTTAATAATTAGAATGTCAAATGATGGCCTTACACCAGAATATATTTAAAACTAGAAATTTCATGTAGGTTCTAGAACAATTATAGCATTTATCCAAACAACATAACCTCACATTTTTCATCATTTGTTTTGGCAGTGCTTCCCAAGTAACTTAACATACCAAATAAACATGCCTAATCAGTTGAAAAGACTTCATTTAGAATTCAAATCTTGGGAAGTTTCAAAGCACATGCCTATATAGGATCACAGATTGGTATTTAAAAACTCAATATTTAATTAATCATGCTGGCATTAACAGATTCTACAGAAGAATTTACAGTTGTTCACAAAATTTAGCTCCTTCAATATTGAGAAATTTTAACTTTCTTAAGTAAGCAAAGACCCAATAAAGACAAAACATAGAAGCTTTGGTTTTCTGGGCAGATAATAAAAAACTTTGTTTACAATTTCTTATCAAGAGCAGACCAATAATCCAAAAGAAAGAAAAAAAAAACCTGTCTTCTTAACAGAAAAGCAGAATTTGAATCTTACACCAGTATACTTTTTTTTTTTTTAGTTTTTGTTGTTGTTGTTTTTTAGATTCCATTTATTTATTAGTTAGAGAGAGAGCGAGCACAGGCAGACAGAGAGGCAGGCAGAGGCAGAGGGAGAAGCAGGCTCCCCGCCAAGCAAGGAGCCCGATGTGGGACTCGATCCCAGGATGCCGGGATCACGACCCGAGCTGAAGGCAGCCACTCAACCAACTGAGCCACCCAGGCGTCCCACACCAGTATACTTTTAAAATCCACCTCTCAGTTTTACTCCTGACCACATATAAAATTCTTTCCAAAGATTTCCCTTCACAAACCTTATATGCAACTCTCTTTTTCAGATTTTTGTCCTAAGCCTTTTCTCTCTAAATAACCAGTCTGATTTTAGGGCCCAGTTACTACCCCCCCAACCCCCTGTCAACAAAATTTATTATCATTTCTTACACCCTCTTTACACGTTTCCTACTTTGCTACATACAGAGTTTTTTTCCTTATCATTTCCATCAGACTTAATTACAATGTAGCAGAATTTTAACTTAAGAAACTTTAGTCTCCAGTGAAAATTAAGTAGTAACTGATGTGGAAATGGTTCAGAGCCAATAGCCAAGAAAGAATTCTTCAGACCTTTTTGGTGCAAACAGGTGATTTTTATTATAGCACAGGGACTGGGCCTGTGGGCAGAAAGGGCTGCACTGGGATTGTGAGGAGCAACTAATTATATACTTTGTAGATGTGGGAGGTAAGGACAATGGGAAGTTACCAAGCTTAGAAAGCTTACAGGATCCTGGAGGCCTAGCTGTTGTATGTTAAGGTTGCTTTTCCTTCTGGCAAGGTAGTAACATTAAAACAGTTGGGAGTTCTTGGAGGAATGTCCTACTCTGCCAATATCAAATATTTGTCAGTGGGCTGAAGGTCAGAAGGAAATCAAATTTTATCTACATTTCCTTTTGCCTTTGTTCTCTACATCATTCCCCGCTGAACAGTTCTGACCCTTAAATCTTTAAGGCTGTTGAGGGCAGCAGGTCTCATCTTCTGTAACTTCTTCCTGCTGAATAGGGGTGTAGAGATGTCCCTACCTATGAGTGAACATTGGTCAGTTGGGGATATATATCTATATATAGAGAGAGAAAGACTTACCAAAGGCAGAGGCAGGCAATTCATGGTGGACAACATATATTAATCTCCTTGAGTAAGAAGGACCATTGGTTGGCTTGAAGTTATGGCAATGAGGAAATCTCAGCACCAGGCAGGAAGACATTGGAAAAGATAATAAAATAAGGTTGTTATTATTATGAGAAAGAGAAGCCTGAATAAAAGACCTTTGATAGTTGACCAAAATCTTTCTCCAGTCCAGGAGCTTAACCCATCACTAAAGAAAAGAGAGATCATCTAAAGTGCCAATTTGGGTATTTATTAGGGACCTCCTTATGCCAAATTACTTTCTAATACTACAGATGGAGGAAAAATGGATCCCAAACGATCATACCAATGAAAAATAGATCATGTCCATCTTTATTTTAAATTGGGAAGATTAGCTGGGGTACTGATAGTCTAGGGAACACACTCATGAATCCAGGCAAAACCTAAGGTACAACGACCTATCCACCCTGGAGGAAGCCAGGGCCATAGATTAGTCCCACATAACCAGTGGGTTCCGTTTGGAGCTAGCCATCTGATTCCAGGTCGCCTTCTCCAATCAGTAGCAAACCAGTCAGTAGCCTGGAGTACAATGTTTTGAGAACATACTTCTAATGATAGCCATCCTAAATTGCGTGTGCTATTTTCCCAGGTATCATATGTATGATTTCTTTGTTCCCAACATAAAATTGCCTTTTGAATGAGCTGTGCAGTGGTGGCTGTGAGCCATAAATATGCATCCCAAATCTGATACATGCCATCCTCAGTATAGCGATAAGTAGGGGTTTGTAATTTAGGCACTCGGTGGTGGGCATCAATTTGTGGGTTTGTAAAGTCAGTTAATATTTTAATAGTTTGAGGATATGAAAAGGTCCAGTTATGTCCTGGTAAATGGCATGTCCTATTGACCATGGGCCAGGAAAAAACATTCTGATTAGTGATAGATTGATCACGAAACAGGATATCATTATGTATTATTTCTGAAATGTAATTATACAGAGAGTGCCAATCAGTGCCTTGTATAGGGGAAACCCACCTAGATGTACTTGACGGAACTCCACAAGTTGTTCGATTTTGTAGCTTAGCATAGTGTTGTGCCCATTGTGGAAAGGAATTACGAGCTAAGATAGATGAATAAAAAACAAAAAGAAAATATACAACCTTCATTGTCGTTTGAAGAGGAGTTTGAGATCTTCTACAGGTTCACAGGAGTTAGAACGCACATTAATTTGCTCATGGGTTTCCTGTGAAGGAGTTACAGGTGTTATTCTAGATATATGAGCCCAGAAGAGTGTCCCTCTAATTTTACTGCAGTTAGGAGTGCATAATATGGCCTGATATGGACCTTTGCATTTTGGATTTAAGTATCCTGCTGTATTTGACTTCCAATCGTTTAAATAAACCATGTCTCCAGCACTTACATGGGGTGGACATTTATAGTTATCAGATGTTGGGAGCACATGAGCAGTATACTTGTTAAGTAACTCATGAATTATACCAGACTAGAGTGAATAATTTAATAAAGCACTATAGTCTTTAATCTATTGATAGGCCTACAATGAGAAAAGTCTTTTCATATATAATTGTTGGGGGAATACATCTCATTTTCCAGTTGTTCACATAATCATATGCCCAAAGGTCTTGTTATTATCCTTACAGAATAAGAAGCAAAAAGATTGTCTATACATGCACTATTTCTCTGAAGTTTATCTCAAGTTGTCCAGCATCAGTTTTTTTTTTAAAGATTTTATTTATTGGGATGCCTGGGTGGCTCAGTTGGTTAAGCAGCTGCCTTCGGCTCAGGTCATGATCCCAGCGTCCTGGGATCGAGTCCCACATCGGGCTCCTTGCTCGGCAGGGAGCCTGCTTCTCCCTCTGCCTCTGCCTGCCTCTCTGTCTGCCTGTGCTCGCTCTCTCTCTCTCTCTCTAACAAATAAATAAATAAAATCTTAAAAAAAAAAAAAGATTTTATTTATTTATTTGATAGAGATCACAAGTAGGCAGAGAGGCAGTCAGAGAGAGAGGAGGAAGCAGGCCCCATGCAGCATAAAGAGCCTGATGCGGGGCTCGATCCCAGGACCCTGGGATCATGACCTGAGCCAAAGGCAGAGGCTTTAACCCACTGAGCCACCCAGGCGTCCCCAGTTTTTAAGGTTTTAAGAAAAAGAGCAGTTTTAGTTTCTAATGACTTTAAGTCAAGAAAATGGAAGAAGATTGGAAACCGTAGAGAGCCATAGCCAGATATTTGAGGAAACCAGAAGAACTCAGGATCTAGCCTAGTTAAAATTTAATTCTGCAGGGACGCCTGGGTGGCTCAGTTGGTTAAGCGGCTGCCTTCGGCTCAGATCATGATCCCAGCATCCTGGGATTGACTCCCACATCGGGCTCCTTGCTCGGCAGGGAGCCTGCTTCTCCCTCTGCCTCTGCCTGCCTCTCTGTCTGCCTGTGCTCGCTCGCTCTCTCTCTCTCTAACAAATAAAATCTTTAAAAAAAATTTAATTCTACAAAAATGTGTTTTTCAAACATAATTTCTCAGGGTGCCTGGGTGCCTTAGTCGGTTAAGCTTCTGCCTATGGCTTGGGTCATGATCTCAGGGTCCTGGGATTGCGTCCCACATCGCGCTTCGGGCTCAATGGGGAGCTTGCTTCTCCCTTTCCCTCTGCACTTCCTCCCTGCTCATGCTTTCTCTCTCTCAAATAAATAAATAAAAATCTTTTAAAAAAAAGAATTTCTCTCTAATTACCTTCATTTTCAGAGATATCCAAATCAAAACTAATTGAGTTGCAAAACAAGTCCAGTCTTAACAAACTTGGCCTAATTATTTACATAAGCTCAGCAAGAACAGTGATTGATCATATAGATCTTTTAAAATTGGCTTTGCTAGAACTTTTTATTATTATTTTTATTAACATATAATGTATTTTTTGCCCCGGGGTAGCTTTGCTAGAATTTTTTTTTGTAAGGAATCTCGATTGAACTTTTAGTGGCTTCTTTAGGCCAGAAGCCAAGACAAGTATTTGCCATCAGACAGGCCTGCAGTACCTGTAGATTTGGGCGAATTCCTCTTCTCAAGGTTGCCAGAATAGCCTGAGGTTCCTGCACCTGCCAGGAAGTGACATTCTTCACTCACCTGGTAAGAGTGCCAGGAACTCTGTAAGCAAGGTACCAGGCTGATATTTCCAAGGGGCTTTATTGGCTTTCATGTTTCATAAAGTCAACCTTAGTTCCTTTTTTAAAAAATGATTTATTTATTTGACAGAGAGAGAAAGACAGTGAGAGGAGGAACACAAGCAGGGAATGGTGGGAGAGGGAGAGAAGCAGGCTTCCCACGGAGCAGGGAGCCCAACGTGGGGTCTCTATCCCAGGGTCCTGCGATCATGACCTGAGCTGAAGGCAGACGCTCAATGACTGAGCCACCCTGGTGCCCCTCAACCTTAGTTCCTTAAAGCTGCATGGTGATATCTGAGCCTATGCATGTCTCTTAAATATGACATTCCAGTCAAAGCCTTGGTAAAATACCCATATTTACAATGGTGTCCTGTTACAAGTAGAACAGAGTCTTACTGAACTTATGCAAATAACTAAGATTGCCATGAAAGATAGTTCACTCAGTGAGAGTTTCTGAATTTCACAGGGTCCAGGTAAAGAGAAAAGGTAAATTCTTCAATTTGTTCGCAAATGAATATTTTATCATATTTCTGTCAGTCATGAGATATCTTAAAATTCCTTTAATCTGGAAGAGCAAACATTAGAGAACCAGCAATGTTTCAAACAAGAGTCACAAAAACCATGATCCTCTTCTGTAATTTATTTAGTCCTAGGTTACTAATTCTTTAGTTTGAATGCAACTTTTAGTTAGTTCTGGAAATTTTTACCAATTTTAATTTTATGATTTTAAAGAGATCAAAAACCTGTATTTGTCAAAAAGCCCTGTTTATGAATCTCATTGAAGATGAAACATGTTTTGGAAGAGAATAAATATAAATGACAAAAAACTTGAAAATAGGCATGGTTAAAGATCTGAAGAGAGGTTGCAATGGAAATATGGTCATTTCAATAATTAGAATGTTAAGGGACGCCTGAGTGGCTCAGTTGGTTAAGCAGCTGCCTTCGGCTCAGGTCATGATCCCAGCGTCCTGGGATTGAGTCCCACATCGGGCTCCTTGCTCGGCAGGGAGCCTGCTTCTCCCTCTGCCTCTGCCTGCCACTCTGTCTGCCTGTGCTCGCTCCCTCTCTCTCTCTCTGACAAATAAATAAATAAATAATCTTTAAAAAAAATAATTAGAATGTTAAGTGAAAACCTAATTGCTAAAACATACTAAAATTTCAGGAATTTCATATATATCTGTATGTATATATTTGAACAGTTATAGCATTTACCCAAGCAATACAACCTAAGTTTTACTATTATTTGTTTGACAGTTCTTCTAGAGTAACTTAACATACCAAATAAACAAGCCTAACTGGTCAAAAATTATATTTACATTTACAGTTTAAGCTGGAGAAATTTGTTTAAAAACCTCAGAAAATTATAAAGCAGATGCCTAAATAGGATTTCAGATAATTACAAAATTTTAAAATTAATTATTTATTTAACCAAGGTGGTAATAAGAGATTCTAAAGGCAAATATGTAGGGTTATACAGTTGTAAGCAAAATTTAACTCCTTAAACAGTGAGATTTAAGTAATCAAAGACATGATAAAGACAAAACATAGAAACTTTGGTTTTCTGGGCAGACAAAAAAGAAAAAAAAAAAACTTTGTTTATATTTTCTTATCAAGGGCAGACCAGCAATTCAAGAAAAAAAATTTTTTAGCAGAGAGAAAAGCAGAATTTCAATCTTATACCAGGGTACTTTTTAAAACCATTCATTTCAGCCTTAATCCTGATCACATATAAAATTCCTGTCCAAAGATTTCCCTTCATAAACCTACAACTTTTTCATTCAGAGTTGCTTCCCTTATTTCCATCAGTCTTAATTACATGTAGCAGAATTTTAACTCTTAGAAACCCTAGTCTCTAGTGAAAACTAAGTAGTAACCGATTGTGAACTGTTACACCAGACTTCTTAGATGGCAAACTTATGAATCTGTAAGCACAAAGCATGTTTTCCAACAGAACCAAATATTCTTGGTTTCTGCAATAAGAAGCCAAAAGTGCAAACCTATGTTCAGTAATCAATGCTTCAGCACTTTATCCTATTTGGAAACGACCTAGATGTCCAACAAATTGAATCCCAATTTATCATCTGAGCAAAACTTTGAAATTTCAGGTTACCAAAGACTTTGAAAGCTATCTCAACAATTACCCATGAAAACTTTGAGACATACAAAATCCAGCATCATTTTAAGTCATCTTTTTGCTAACAGAGTGCAAAAGAGATAACACAAGCTTCTTTGACCTTCAGGAATCCCTGGTGGAACAGAAGTTTCTAATTTAATGCTGATAACTCTAAAGACATGTCTATTTTAATTAAACCAACAAGCTTCAATTAGTCTAAATACTGAATTACAGTCAACCTGAATTCACCGTAAAAGTCAGTCTGTGTGTTCCCCATTGTCAATTTTTGCCTGGGGTACTGCTGGGGAAATCTCAAGTGGGTGGTGTAAACACAGTGGGACACTCTGGACTCCTTGACAGCGAGGAGAGGAAGAGGAGTCAGTGATGCTGGAGGCACCCAGATGGTAAAGGAGCCAGTTCTGTAGGCTGATCCCAAGGTGGGCCAGAACCAGGAGGAAGGGGAGGGGAAGGCAGAAGAGGCAAGATGCCTCCAGGAAGGCTGGAAGTAGATAAAAGCCAAGAGAGCAGAGAAAGGGGTCCTCCCAGTCCTAGAGCTCATCAGGTTGGACAGATGAAAAAACAAGCAGTCCATGTCAGGCTGGAGAAGACTAGGAACGTCCCCCCAAACAAAAGGAGTTTCAGCAGCTGCTTGGGAATATCCCTCAAAATCCCTGTCCTGAGGTAGACTACCAGAGACGGTTCATTCCACTGATAACCATTAACCTGGGAAATGAATGAGGGAGAAGCCCCCACATCGTGGGTTTACTAGAAGGAATGGTGAGAGAGAGAGAGTCAGTGTCCCCTTCACTGGGGACGGCCTCTGTTTGCTCCGGGGACCTGGATTTATTTGGAGGAGGCCTATTTAGATAATTATCACCCAGTATGTCAGGAGGGAGTTTAGCAGGGACACCTGGGTGGCTCAGTTGGTTAAGTGGCTGCCTTCGGCTCAGGTCATGATCCCAGCGTCCTAGGATCGAGTCCCACATCGGGCTCCTTGCTTGGCAGGGAGCCTGCTTATCCCTCTGCCTCTGCCTGCCTCTCTGTCTGCCTGTGTTCTCTCTCTCTCTCTAACAAATAAATAAATAAAATCTTAAAAAAAAAAAAAAAGAGGGAGTTTAGCAGCCTGGTCCATTTGCCCAGTTTCCTGCAGAAGAGATCTAACCTATACAGGAGATCAGTCCTTTCTCAAATATTAAAATCTGAATTGTTTCCAGTGGGTTAAAAGGCATTCCAAGGGAGAGTCCTTGGGAACTGAAGTAGAGAGACGGTGTGTTACCAAAAATCCTCCCTAGACTCCCAGGTGGCATCCCACACAGCATACGTCAGAAGTTCCAGGCATCAAAAGGGACCGGAGGAGTCCCTCAGGCGAAATCACTGTTGACCACTGTCCCACTGTAAAGGCCTTGCAGGAGGGATGCCAGTGGTCCCCACCCCCATCCTTCCCCATTGCATCCTAAGCTACAAATGGGTGCTTGTGAATGTACTGAGATATTGTGTCACATCTTGCCTTGCCTTGCTGGGAAGGCTGTGCCCTGAAGGCCATGAAGAATGCTCCGTTTTTAATCTACTAAAATCATCAGCTAAGTTTCACAAGGGGAAACTACCCAATTTTGTAATTTAAGTAGTCAGTAGAGGACATTGATGGAAAACAGGAAAGATAGAAATCCATAATGGTTTATGCAACATTGCAACATGTGCAGTTCTTATAGCCAACTTCCCAAGGAAGTGATCCCCAGTTGGATTTTAATCATTTGGGTACTAGTTTTGGCTGGCTCTGGGTGGAGTTTTTGCGGCCAGAAGTGGCTAGACTAGAAGTATGGAGGGGATCACATTAGACCAACGTGGAGGAAACCTCACACAGGTGTCCTAGGACCAGCAGTCGTCCCGGTGACTTAGGTGGCTGTTCCATGCCCCAAACAGACAACTTGGTATAAGGACAGGAAAAAAGGGAGGGCATCAAGTTTCTGGGCTTATTACCATTCCCGCCACGGTACTAACTTCTAGCTAAAAGGCCTCTGTTCCTCCCCATAGAGTAGCCAAGGGCTAGTGGATTGCAGCCTGAGCAATTGACATGAAAGTGTTTCAGTGAGACCATGAACTCCTGGAAAAGCCTCTGGAATAAAAGTAAAGGAAGAGAAGAGGAATTACTCACCAAATTTGCACCGAGGCTTCAAAGTCCAGAGGAGAACTCTCAGGCCACACGCTGTGATGCCAAAATGATGTGGAAATGTTGAGGTTCAGAGCCAATAGCCAAGAAAGAATTCCTGAGACGTTTTTGGTGCAAACAGGTGTTTTTTGTTATAGCTCCAGGACAGGACCTGTGGGTAGAAAGGGCTGCACTGGGATTGTGAGGAGCAACTGACTATGTACTTCGGAAATGGGAAAGGTAAAGACAGTGGGAAGATCCTGAAAGGTTTTTCATACGTTAAAGAAGACTTATAGGATCCTGAAGTCCTAGCTATTGTCAAGCAAAGCATTAACACAGGACAGTTGGGAGTTCCAGGAGGACTCCCAGTGTTTGCCACTGGGCAGCAAGTTAAGAAGGCAGTTAAGAAGGAAATCTAATTTTACATTTCCTTTTGCCTTTGTTCTTTATATCAGTAAACAATTGTGAACTGGGATGCCTGGGTGGCTCAGTCGTTAAACGTCTGGCTTTGGCTCAGAACCTGATCCCAGGGTCCTGGGATCGAGCCCTGCTTGGTGGGAAGACTGCTTTTCTCTCTCCCACTACCCCCTGCTTGTATTCCCTATCTCATTGTCTCTCTCTGTCAAATAACTAAAATTTTTAAGGAAAAAAAAATTTGTGAACTGTCTGTTACACCAGAATTGTTTCGATTGGCAAATTTATGAATACATTTCATAATTTCTAAAAACATATCTTTTCCCATAGTACAGTCTTTCAGTGAAGCATAAAGCATGTTTACCAACAGCCTCAAGTACCAGCTCAGTTTCTCCACAATAAGAAGCCAAAAGCACAAACCTGTATCACTAATCTTTCTCTTATTTGGAAGACTTAGATAGCTAATGAATTCCATCCAGTTTATCATTTGACTTGACAAAACTTCTGAGTTTCAGAATACCAAAAATTTTGAAAGTTGTTTAAAAGTTTTACCTATAAAACTTATTTACTTAACCTGCTCATTCCTAACAATGACCCATAAAAACTCTTATGAGACAGACAAAATTAGCCATCATTTGAAGCCACCTTTTGTTGACAAATTGCAGCAAAGAAAACATGAACTTATTTGACCTTTAGTAAACCCAGGTAAAAGGTAACTCTGAAGACGTGTCTATCTTAAACTAACAAACTAGAATTAGCTTTAATACAGAATATATTGCCTTTGTACCACTAAAAGTCAATAAGTTTGTTCCCCACCGTCAATGTTACTTGAGGCACCTGTGGGAAAATCTGAAGGGGTGGTTCAAGTCCAGGGGAACCCTTCGGCCCCTTCACGTTGAGTTGGGAGGTCCTTCAGTTTGGACTTCAAAAGGAGGTGGCCCAACAGCTTGGGGTGCTCTTCTCTCCTTGACAGTGAGGAGAGAAGGATCAGGAGCCAATGGCATCAGAGGCATGGAGGATGGTGCAGGACCAGGTTCTGTCAGCCCCACCCAAGCCGGTGCAGAAACAGGAGAAGGGGGAGGTGGAAGCAAAGAGGTGAGGAGCCCCCAGCAAGGCTAGAGGCAGATAAAAGCCCAGACAGAAGAAAAAGGAACCCCTGCCCATCATTCCTGTCAGTCAACACAAGTTTCCTTGGGAGACAGAAGTCTCCCCTGCACTGAGATTGCATTTAATCTGCTGAACCAGCGATTTCTGTTTCCTTTTCAGGCCTTTTCCCAGGTAGATCGGAAAGAGAGAGTAGAATAGAGGGGAAGTGAATAAGCAACTCTCCAGCACAAGGAAGGAGAGAGTTGGAGGGAGACTCACGGAGGAAGAGGTCACTCCAACTGCCATTACCTTATCCCTTCGTGGTCTCCCCCAAGATGTTGCTAGGTTAACTGGGGAGACCCCGGGGCCTGGGGCCTTGACCCAGCCAGACCCAAAGGAGTGGCCAAAGGTTCTTGGTCTTGTCATGAGAAGGAATTCAAGGACATGCAGCAAAACGCATGAGTAACAGAAGCAGGAAAGTTGATTAAAGTGAAAAGTACACTCTTAGAGATCTGAGAGCAGTCAGGCTAAAGAGAGAGCTGCCCATCCTGGGGAATGGGTTTCTATCTTTTATTGACAGTTGTTCACTAAAGGGTGGAATGTTTATTATCTGGGGCAGGAAGTAGGGTTTGGCACTTTTTTAAAAATTCAAACTGACTCCAGTATGTTAGGAGACAGCCCAAGAGGGAATCCTTTGGGACTGAGGAAGCTGATCCCATAGTTAAATCCAAGAAAATGAGGAAAATATATTAACCAAGAGTCCATTACAAGAATCCTCCTTGGCTTCCGGATGGCGTCCCATCAGGAATATTGCTGAAGGTTCTTGGGGTTCAGAGCGGCAAGAGGCATCCTTCTTCCTGACTGCTCTGACATCCTTGTACTACTTGGTACAAGTAGTACCTTGTACTACCTCTCTTTGCTTCTCCCACTCAGCTACAGTAGGTGCCAGTAGAAATGCCACCAAGATAGAGGCTGCCTCTTGGGATTTTGAGGGAGTCAATATATTTGGTGACTGAGTACAATATCCTTTGTAAGCCTCTAGATGTAGTACTAATGGATGAGGTGGCAGGCCTGGCCTTCACTGAGAAGGGGCAGCTTTTTATATTGTACTGAGCATCCTCTATCTAAGCTAAAAGTGCCTTTAATCTAAGAGCACAACCCAAAACACCAAGTAGTTCATCCATGGGTAAGAAAAAGGAGAGACATGAAGAAACAAAAGTATGGGACTCCTATTTAATCCAGGCAACTTTCTCATGAGCTTTTTCCATGATCTAGTCCCAAGGGAGCAGTCTGCTGTTGGGTAAATGCCCCAACTGGGTAACAGCTCCAGCCTGTCCCTTTCTAGAAGCATGTGGTCCTGTTTATCTTGGATTTTATGCTCATCAGGAGCTCTCACCAGGTTATTGAGAAGAAAACCTTACATGGGAGTCTTAGGATTCAATGCCGTCCTAATGACCCATATGGCTATCCAGTGTCCGAGAAGAATACAGGTATTCAAAGAACATGTAAAACAGGGAGAGCCTGATTTCTGAGCCCAACACCTTTATGATGACCAAAGGACTAGTGTTCAGCCGGGTGGCAGGCGTCTGTCTTCTCTGTAGTATAGCCACAGGCAGGAGGTTCTCAACTGAGCACTCAGACAAGGCACGTTCTGAAGGGTCATACCATTCAGGACATCTCTGAAAAAGAACAAATAAGAACCAAAGACAGGGGTGGGGGTAGGGGTGGGAGTAAAGACTTACCAAGATGTACCGAAGCTCTTGGATTCTTTTTTTTCGCTGTCCCTGTACTGCCCCCTCCCCCAGAATGATGCAGGGTCGTCAAGGGCAGCAGATAAGAAAGGATTCTTGAGACCTTTTTGGTGCAACTTAGTAAGTTTAGCTAAGTAGCACAGGGACAGGACCCATGGGCAGAAAGAGCTGTGCTTTTTGCTGTGTGACACTCGTGGTTTATATACTTAGTAATCGAAAGGAAGGGGGCATGCAGGGAATGTCAGATTACAAAAGTTTCTTTGAATTTCTTTTAGATTCCACTTGTGAAACTACTTTTGCAAGATTCCTCTGGTGCTTAACATGCAGTTTGATATTAACTATAGGTGAAATATACAGGCAGTCATGAGACCCTTAAAGAGACACATATTTGAGGCAATGGGCACATATTTGATGCTTATCAACACCGTATGCACCTTAGGTCAGCCTTCTGGGAGAAGGGTCAACATTTTCCTGTTTCTGTCCCTCATCAACTTCACAATCCTACTGAATGGCTTTTGGGTTCCTTGTAAATGGCATTTCATCATCCTGGGACACTTTTCCCTTTGTGCCTACCCTTCACCCCTTTTACTGGCCCACTAATGAAGTTCTCAGGCTTAGCATTTAACCCCAGGGAATTTCTCCGCAGCATCTTAACCTGAGTTATTACCCTAGTCAGGAAGTAACCAGGCACTGTGAATTTCTGCTCTTCCAGCCAGTGTCCAGGTTGTTTTTTTTTTTTTCAAGATTTTTGTTTATTTATTTATTTTTTTACTTTATTTAAGCTTTATTTAAACATATGATATAACCCCACCACCCTCACCCAACTCCTCTTCCCCCCACCCCCCTCAGTTTGTTTTATGACATTAAGAGTCTCTTTTGGTTTTTCCCAGGTTTTTTTTTTTTTAAGAATCTTTTTTTTTTTTAAGATTTTTATTTATTTGACAGACAGAGATCACAGGTAGGCAGAGAGGCAGGCAGAGAGTGGGGGGGAGCAGGCTCCCTGCTGAGCAGAGAGCACGATGTGATGCGGGGCTCTATCCCAGGACCCTGGTATCATGACCTGAGCTGAAGGCAGAGGCTTTAACCCACTGAGCCACCAGGCGCCCCCAGTGTCCAGGTTTTGAGTGGGTCATATGCAGGTGTGGCAAATGCATCTTTGCTGTGTGGCTTAGGGTTTTTCTAGATTGCTGGTACTCTAGGAGACTTGGAGACTAGGGGACTTCTCCAGCAACCTAGCAAGAAGACCACGTATGTTGTTGATACAGTTTTTGGTATCTTTGAGGGCAATTTTTGGTGCAGAAAAGATGAATCAGAAATTACTATGCATTTTTTAAAGGAACGTTTAATATATTTGGTTTACAAAATTAAAAAACCTAGTTCTTCCATAAGTTTTAAAAAATAGTAAATATTATTTCCTAAGAGTTTAACAATGTAGGTATACATTTTAAGTTTTCAAGGCTCTCCTTCAATGTTTGCTGAGTCCTTAGACAACAATTAAAGTAAACTTATAATAAAGTGAAACTGTTGAGAGTTCCAATTCTACACATAAACTTAGGAAGATTTCACTGAAAATTAAGGCTAAATCCATTTCTCAGGTACAGACTTTAGATTAGATTTATGAGGCTGTGCTCTAATAAAATCCTTTCCAACATTCAGTTAGATATGCCAATTCTTAACATAAAAACACTGATCATATGGTTTTAATTTTCATATCCTAGATCCACTAAATCATTTCAAGGCTGAAAAACAGGTTCCTATTACACAAGACAGCTAACTGAGGTTTCTTATGACCTCAGTAAAATAGATGCCAGAGAACCTGACAGATGACAGAAGCCAGATTAGAGGACAAGACTGGAGCCAAGATTTAGCCAAACATGCCTTAAGAACCATGTCCTCAAGGGGCCCCGCCCCTGAAGGATGAGGACAAAATGTATGCTCCATACAGACAACTCACTATCAAGGAGATGAGCATGCTCAGTTTTCTCCCCAAATTTGCCAGTCAAGTTATTCTTCTGCCCAAAGGCAAAATGAACACAGGAGCAGAGAAAGGCCCAGAAGTCCACTAAATGTTTCTTACCCAGGATGGAAATATCCAGGTTGGGGAATTGTTCTCATCAAATAGCCCTATATGCAAAATCCCTCTGGTCCAAATTACATACATTACCTATGTCTTCCCTACTTCTCAGAGAAGTCTGTGCTTCCCACCTGAGTTAATGACTGAGTTGGACTGTGCATATATTTGGTTTTATAAGATAAGTTTCTGTCTTTTTTCTTTAAGTACTCTTTAGTGAAATCCTCAAGTATGGAAATGTCTTTTGGAATAAGTCTCAAGAATGTTGGACCTAGTATCTTGCATCTTTTTGTGTTCTAAGGATCATATAACTCTTTTAAGATAATACTACACAGAATTTGGAGTATCTCCAATGACTTTGACTAACTAGTGGCCACAACTTTGAGTTCTTTCTATAGAAACCTATTACCATTGGGGATTTCAAGGGAAATTTTTAAAATTAACATATAATGTACTATTGGTTTCAGAGGTAGGGATCTGTGACTCATCAGTCTTATGTAATACCCAGTGCTTATTACATCACATACCTTCCCCAATGTGCATCACCCAGCCACCCCATCCCTGCCCCAGCAACCTTCAGTTTGTTTCCTAAGATTAACAGTCTCCTATGGTTTGTCTCCTTCTCTGGTTTCACCTTGTTTCATTTTTTCCTCTCTTCCCTTATGATCCTCTGCCTTGTTTCTTCAATGATGCATATCACTGAGACCATATGATAATTGTCTATCTCTGATTCACTTATTTCACTCAGCATAATACCCTATGGTTCCATCCATGTCATTGCAAATGGCAAGTTTTCTTCTCTTTTCTTTTCTTTTTTTTTGATGGCTGTGTAAAGTACACATATATATATACACATATATATACATACACGTATATATATACATATATATGTATATACATATGTACATACATACATATATGTATATACATATACATATATATGTATACGTGTATGTATATATATGTATATATGTGTATATGTATATATGTGTATACATATATACACACACATATGTATATGTATGTGTGTGTGTATATATGTATATGTGTGTGTGTGTATATATATATATATATCACATCTTCTTTATCCATTCACCTGTCAATGAACTTCTGGGCTCTTTCCATAGTTTGGCTATTGTGGACATTGCTGCTATAAACATTGGAGCGCAGGTGCCCCTTTGGATCACTACATTTGTACCATTAGGGTAAAAAGCCAGTAGTACAATTGTTAGGTCATAGGGTAGCTCTATTTTCAACTTTTTAAAGAACCTCCATACTGTTTTCCAGCTTGCATTCCCACCAACAGTGTAGGAGGGCTCCCCTTTTTCCGCATCCTCGCCAACATCTGCTGTTTCCTGACTTGTTAATTTTAGCCATTCTGACTGGTGTGAGGTGGTATCTCATTGTGGTTTTGGGTTGTGTTTCCCTGATGCCAAGTGATGTGGAACACTTTTTCAGGTGTGTGTTGGCCATTTGGATGTCTTCTTTGCAGAAATGTCTGTTCATGTCTTCTGCCCATTTCTTGATTGGATTATTTGTTCCTTGGGTGTTGAGTTTGATAAGCTCTTTTTAGATTTTGGACACTAGCCTTTTATCTGAGATGTCAGTTGCAAATATCTCCTCCTATTCTGTCAGTTGTCTTCTGGTTTTGTTGACTCTTTGCTTCACTGTGAAAAGCTTTTTATCTTGATGAAGACCCAGTACTTCATTTTGCCTTTGTTTCCCTTGTCTTTGGAGATATGTCTAGCAAGAAGTTGCTGCGGCTGAGATTGAAGAGGTTGTTGCTTGTGTTCTGCTCAAGGATTTTGACGGATTCCTATCTCACATTTAGGTCTTTCATCCATTTAGAATCTATTTTTGTATGTGGTATGAGGAAATGGTCCAGTTTCATTCTTCTGCTTGTGGCTGTCCAATTTTCCCAACACCATTTGTTGAAGAGACTGTCTTTTTTCCATTGCATATTCTTTCCTGCTTTGTCAAAGATTAGTTGACCATAGACTTGAGGATCCACTTTTGAGTTCTTTATTCTGTTCCATTGATCCATGTGTCTGGTTCTGTGCCAGTACCATACTGTCTTGATAATTACAGCTTTGGAATAGAGCTTGAAGTCTGGCATTGTGATGCCACCGGCTGTGGTTTTCTTTTTTAGCATTCCTCTGGCTCTTCGGGGTCTTTTCTGGGTCCATACAAAGTTTAGGATTATTTCTTCCATTTCTATGAAAAAAGTTGATGGTATTTTGATAGGGATTGCATTGAATATATAGATTGCTCCGTAGCATGGATGTTTTAACAATATTTCTTCTTCTAATCCATGAGCGTGGAACATTTTTCTATTTCCTTCTGTTTTCCTCAATTTCTTTCATAAGCATTATGGTCTGAAAATATGCAGGGAATAATCCAAATCTTTTGGTACCAGTTGAGACATGATTTGTGACCCAGGATGTGATGTATTCTGGGGAACGTTCCATGTGTACTCCAGAAGAATGTGTGTTCTGTTGCTTTGGGAAAGAATGTTCTGAATATATCTGTGCAGTCCATCTGGTCCAGTGTGTCATTCAAAGCCCTTATTTCCTTGTTGATCTTTTGCTTAGATGATCTGTCCATTGCAGTGAGTGGGGTGTTAAAGTCCCCTGCAATAATTGTATTATTGTTAATGTGTTTCTGTGATTTTCTTATTAATTGGAATATATAATTGGCTGTTCCCATGTTAGGATCATAAATATTTACAATTGCTAGATCTTCTTGTTTGAAAGACCCTTTAAGATGATATAGTATCCTTCCTCATCTCATATGTCTTTGGCTTAAAATCTAATTTGTCTGATACAAGGATTAACACCCCCACTTTCTTTTGATATCCATTAGCATGATAAATGGTTTTCCACATTCTCACTTTAAATCTGGAGGTGTCTTTGGGTCTAAAATGAGTCTCTTGCAGACAGCATATTGATGGGTCTTGCTTTTTTTCCAATCTGATACCCTGTGTCTTCTGATTGGGGCATTTAGCGCATTACATTCAGGGTAACTATTGAAAGATATGAATTTAGTGTCATCATTTTGCCTGTAAGTTGACAGTTACTGTATATTGTCTCTGTTCCTTTCTGGTCTGTTACTTTGGGCTCTCTCTTTGCTTAGAGGATCCCTTTCACTATTTCTCATAGAGCTGGTGTGGTGATCGCAAATCTTTTTAGTTTCTGTTTGTCCTGGAAGCTTTTTAATCACTCCTTCTATTTTGATGGCCCTGCTGGATAAAGTATTCTTGGCTGCATATTTTCTCGTTTAGCACCCTGAATATATCATGCCAGTCCTTTCTGGCCTGCTGGGTCTCCATGGATTGGTCTGCTGCCAATCTAATGTTTCTACCCTTGTAGGTCAACAGACCTCTTGTCCTGAACTACTTTCAGTATTTTCTCTTTGTCCCTGTGATTTGTAAATTTTACTATTAAATGTCAGGGTGTTGACCTATTTTTTTATTGATTTTGAGGGGGGTTCTCTCTGCCTTCTGGATTTGATGCCCGTTTCCTTCCCCAAATTAGAGAAGTTCTTCACTATAATTTGCTCCAATATACCTTCTTCCCCTCTCTCTTTCTTCTTCTTCTGGGATCCCAATTATTCTAATATTGTTTCGCTTTATGATATCACTTATATCTCGAATTCTCCCCTCGTGATCCAGTACACACTGTTTATCTGTCTTTTTCTCATCTTTTTTGTTGTCTATCATTTGGTCTTATATGTCACTAATTCTCTCTTCTGCCTCATTTATCCTAGCAGTAAGAGCCTCCATTTTTTATTGCAGCTCATTAGTAGCCATTTTGATTTTGACTTGGTTAGATTTTATTTATACAGAAAGCCAGCTAGTATCTTTATAATCCTTATTCTGAACTCTAGTTCTGACATCTTACTAATGTCCATATTGATTAGGTCTCTGGCAGTCAGTACTGCCTCTTGTTCTCTTTTTTAAGGTGAATTTTCTTTTTTTGTCCGGAGAAGAGTAGATGAATGAGAGAACAAAATGCTAAAAGGATAACAATGACCCCAGAGAAATATACACTTAAAAAAACAGAAGAGGGGACGCCTGGGTGGCTCAGTTGGTTAAGCAGCTGCCTTTGGCTCAGGTCATGATCCCAGCGTCCTGGGATCAAGTCCCACATCGGGCTCCTTGCTCGGCAGGGAGCCTGCTTCTCCCTCTGCCTGTCTGCCTGTGCTCGCTCTCTCTCTCTAACAAATAAATAAATAAAATCTTAAAAAAAAAAAAAAGAAAATCAGAAGAGGGGCACCTGGGTGGCTCGGTGGGTTGAAGCCTCTGCCTTTGGCTCAAGTCATAATCTTAGGGTCCTGGGATCGAGCCCTGCATCAGGCTCTCTGCTCAGCTGGGAGCCTGCTTCCCTTCCTCTCTGCCTGCCTCTCTGCCTGCTTGTGATCTCTGTCAAATAAATAAATAAAATCTTTAAAAGAAAATCAGAAGAGACCTTAAACCAGGGAGAAAAGGAAAAAAAAAAAAAAAAGAATGTGATCCAGCTGGTGAATAGAACAGAGCCATACATTGGATTCTGGGTGTATTTGGTCTGTTAGAAGAAACTGCATCCCAAAATTATTTTAAAGACTATATATGTATACATACATATATATATATAGTCTATAGACTAAGAATATAGGCTATATAGTCTATATATATACAGACTAAAAACTATATATATAAATATAGTCTAAGGACTATATATATGAATTTTTCTTCCTTCATTTTTCTCTCTATATTTTTTTCTTCCTTTGTTTTTCTATATATATATAGATATCTATATATATATATAATATATATAATATATAACATAATATATTATATATATATATATATATATATAGAAAAACGAAGGAAGAAAAATTCAAAAAAGAAAAAAATGGGAAAAAAGCCATGAATCCTGTGCTGTATTCCCCTAGTGCTGACATTTTGCAGTTATCATTGACCGGTAAACTTGGTCTTGGCTGGATGTTCTTGCTGATCTTCTGGGGGAGGGGTCTGTTGCAGTGATTCTCAAATGTCTTTGCCCAGAGGGAATTGCACCGCCCTTGCCAGGGGCCAGGCTAAGTAATTTGCTCGGGTTTGCTCTTGGGAGCTTTTGTTCCCTGAATGCTTTCCGTACAGCTTTGGAGGACAGGAATGAAGATGGCAGCCTCCCAATCTCTGCCCCATAGGAGCTGAGAACTTGAGGCCCCTCTCCTCAGTACGCCCTCAGAGAGAAGCAGTCAATCCCTCCCATCTTCCTGGTCTCCGGCCACGCTCTGAGCTCATCAGGCCTATGACTAAGCACTTCTATCTCTGGCACATGACCCTGTTTGGAATTTCCAAACCCAGGAGATCCCTGTAGTATGCTCCCGCACCACTCCTCCCCAAGAAGGAAGGGGAGTCTCCCCAGATCTGCTGCTTTTTGAGTCCTTGCTTGAAGAGTAATGGCCTGACTGTGCCACAGATGATGGTTTATGGCAGCCCTGAGCTGAGAGCCCACTCCTGGGCTCCATCTTTGCAGTGGCTTCCCTGCTCCAATATCTGGGAGCTCCGCTGCACTCAGGTACTCTCAGTCTTCCTATGACCCTGAGAGTCCTGAGACCACACTGTCCCAGCGAGGGTTCCACCCTCCCCAACCCCTGACCCCTGCTTAGCCACCAGAAGGACATCCCTTAGTGGAGCAGACTTCTAAAAGTTCCAATTTTTTGCTTCTCTGCTCTATCAGTTGCAAGTAGCCTGGTAATGGAGGTTCCCTCACCCCACAGTCTCTCTTTCCAAATATCACCTCGGATTAACTTTTCCACATGTCCTACCTTCCAGAAACAGGCCACTTTTCTGTTCATAGAGTTGCTGCTATTCTTTTCTTTGATCTCCTGTTGAGTTTGTAGGCACTCAGAACCATTTGATAGCTAGCTAGCTGAATTCCTGGGACCAGACAAAATTTAGGTCTCCTGCTCCTCTGCCATCTTGGACCACTAATCTGAACATTTACTTTTCAATATAGAAATGTATATTTAGAAAGGACTTAGAAGGATAATATAAAGAATTCAGATGTGTAGTAGACACATTAACTGGGGCAGCTTCCTTCTCACCATGACCTTTTCACTGTGGCCTCTTCTGTGTTGATCCAGCAAGATACCCCATCTCTTGCTCTTGGTCACTTGAAGATAGTGACCAAGAACCCAAGTTACATTCATGGGACCACTTGGAGAGAAGCTCTACCAATGGAATTCTCTGGAGTTGACCTACTTCCTACACTTCCCAGTTTGATTCCTTTGATTTTGAGATCTACCCCAACAACCTTCCAATTAAAAGCTTTCCTTGCTTAAGAATGTTTCTGTTGGGGGTGCCTGGGTGGCTCAGTTGGTTAAGCATCCAACTCTTGATTTTAGTTCAAGTCATGATCTCAGAGTCATGAGATGGAGCCCTGCATTGCACTCTGCACACTAGGAGTGGAGCTGCTTATGATTTTCCCTCTCCCTTTGCCCTCCCGGCAAGTTATATGCTCTCCCTCTCTCTCTTAAAAAAAAAAAAAAAAAAATCTGTTTCTTTTGCTTGCATCAAAAAACACCAATACTAAATTGCTTATGAAATGCATTTAAAATCAGGTCAGGAATATTAAAACGTTATAAATGGTATAGTAATTAAAAGAGTGTGGTACTAGCATATTCTCATACATATCTATGCTATGGATATGCCTGAAATAGGTCTAAATGCACAAAATGTAAAGTATAAGATAATGATGGCGTTACATACTAGTGCAAAATTGTTATTAGATAAATGTGGGAACAATTGGGTAACTTAGCTCAGCTTGCTATAACAAATACCACAGATGGATTGTCATAAACAATAAGCATTTATTTCTCAGGGCACCTGGGTGGCTTAGTCCTTAAGTGTCTGCCTTCAGCTCAGGTCATGATCTTAAGGACCTGGGATCAAGACCCACAATGGGCTCCCTGCTCAGCAGAGAGTCTGCTTCTCCCTCTCCCTCTCCTCCCCACTTGTGCCCCCCTCTGTCTCAAACAAATAAATAGAATCCTAAAAAAATAAAATAAAATAAACATTTATTTCTCATCATTCCAGAGGCTGGGAAATCTGAAATCAGGGTGCCAGCAGGGTCAAGTTCTTGGCAAGCGCCTTCTTCCAGGTTATGTGCTCACATGGTCTTTCTTTGGTGTGTACACACAGAGAATGAGATCTCTGTCTCTTCCTTTCTTTTATAAGAACACTGATCTCATCATGGGAACTGTACCCCCAAGACCTTACCTAAACCCAACTGCCTTCCAAAAGCCCCACCTCCAATACCATCACACTGAAGACTAGTTAGGGCTTTAACATAAACTTTGGGAAGGACACAAACTTTCCTCCCACAGTATTAGCCATCTGAGAAAGAATAAAACTGAAATCATACCTCATACCTTATACAGAAATACATTTCATATCAAAGATTTAAATACAATAAAATTAAACTACAAAATTACCCCTAAAAAGAGAACTATTTTTTAATCTTAGGGTAGGAAAGGCCATTTTAATTACAACTTTAAAGTTTTACAGCTAGTAAGAGAAGACCAATGCATTTTACTACAAAGCCAAAATGTGAATATGGGGATTTAAAAAATATATATATAAACAGTGAAAACTGATACGTTGGGAAAAAATATTTTTATGTCTGTAAGAAAAAGAATTACAACCTGATAATAAAATAATTGAGGTATATAAATGGACTATTCAAAGAAAAGGAAATGCCAATGACTATGCAGTCAGATGCTCTACCCCTGAGCTATACCCCCAATGCCAATGACTATAAACGATTCTTAACCTCTCTCAAAATGAGAGATGCAAATTAGAATATGAACACATAAAAGCATGGAAATACAGTTTGGATGTAACAAAATTGACAATGATCAACATTTTTCAGCTACAAAATGTTCAAAGAGTTCTGCAATGTTCAAAGAATTGTATAACACCTAATGCTGAAAGGCTGCAGGAAACCAACCATGGGTCATGTGGTTTTCCACAGTCTCTCTGCATGGCTGGATCTGCATCGATCCAGCCATGTATCCTACAGATACTACTCACAAGGGCATCCACTCAACATCATAATGCAAAGTCTTGGACCTAAGTGTCCAACAGAGGTAAGTGAGTGAGTGATGGTCCATTCTTACAATAGAATAGTGGTGCAGAATAGTGGGGACTGTGTAAGATACATTGTTAACAGAAAATAGCAAAGTGTAGAATTATGTATAGTATTCTACAGTTTGTGTAAAACAGAAAAATTTATGTACATATTAGCCTGTATGCAAATAAGTGTCTGAGGAAGGAATATCCAGAGAAATGAAAACATTGGCTGCCTCAAGGGAAGAGAGATGAGAGGCGGAGGGACATGGTAGGAAGGAGACTTTCACTTTATGTTCACCTTTTAATTGTGAGCCATGAGGATATATTACCTTAAATAAAATTTAAATTTTAAAAAGACATGAACGGGGTGCCTGGGTGGCTCAGTGGGTTAAAGCCTCTGCCTTCGGCTCAGGTCATGATCCCAGGGTCCTGGGATCGAGCCCCGAATTGGGCTCTTTGCTCAGCAGGGAGCCTGCTTCCTCCTCTCTCTCTGCCTGCTTCTCTGTCTGCTTGTGGTCTCTGTCTGTCAAATAAATAAATAAAATCTTTAAAAAAAAAAAAGACATGAACAGATATTTTTCCTAAAAATGTCCATTTTGCAGAAAAAAAATAGTTAAGTCTCTATGAGTGACTGGATACCCAGAGTCTCTCATAAAAATGTTAACCTAAGGAGTCTTGATTATAACTGATAGACTCCACCTGTTGATCTAGTCATGTTTTGGATAATGACGTATTTTCAGTTCTCAAATTCTAATAAATCATTTCCAAATAGGATCCAAGATTTGAGCAGTAAGATTTTAGGGCAAGTAGTCATGTGGCTCGTGCCTTTTACTATCATGGGATTTACTTCTTTGTCCTTACAGAGGTGCTCAGGAGTATAAATTCAGTCCCTAACATGCATTTAAACAGCTGTGTTCCACTTCCTTAAACTAATCAGAACCAACAAAACCACCAGCAAAGAACTCCACACCTTCATTTTAAAATTCCAGGAGAAGGATCTTTAAGAAGAATGCATTTGTGATCCCATAAAACACGCTAAGCAGTAGATCGCATCTGTTGCTTCATTTATAATCTATGAGATGACTGCCTCTTCAGGGCTTTTCTACATCCCCGTTCCCTCCTGCCCCACAAAGGGGCCTCCATCACATTCTTGACTTGGAATTTCCCCGCTATTGCTAGTTTCACAAAGAGCTCAATACATTTGGCCAGACCCAGAACCCCCAGGGTGGGGAGGAGGAAACACAAGAGTGTAATCATTTTAAGGTAATTGTTAATTTATTAAAGCAAACCTTGTCTACCAGAGTGTTTACAACTCTCCCTTTTGTGAGTCATTCTGAATAGACATACCAGATTTCCTCCAAGGGACCTTTTTATGCAAGTACAGAGCTTCAAACAAAGAACTCCTTCCAGAAGGGTCCGGAGTATAGACTCTCAAGTGATTCTTGGGGCTAGTGGCAGGATGCCAGCCACAAAGAACACATTCTCTTATTGATTAGGAATCTTGAATGAAATTCAAGAGGTGCAGGTGTTGGGCAGTTCTGGAGACAAAATTCAGACAGAAGAGCCCCCTGCCTTTCCCTGTGGCTGCATAGGAGTCTAGTGGGCAGAACGAGGCATGCTCGCTTCCTCAAAGAGGCACGTCTCCTGCACAGGGATCACCTGACCGCCATGGCTTTTTGTCATTTCTTCCATCCCTCTTCTGTTTTCGAAGTCTGGGCAAAAAGAAAAATAAACATGCACTTTTCCTTTTAATGCTCAATTTTCCTGATGATTAAGGGCTCATAAAACATTGAAAAAACAACTCACAATTCAGTCATCCTCAAATTCAGCTTTCCTGCTGGAAAACAGGGAAACTGAGCAGATAGGCCTGGCAGGCAAGGCTGGGGATTCTCCTCTGGGTGCTGCAAGCCCAGACTACCTATGGAGGAAGACACCTGAGAGCTGCCCAAGGTCACTGCACGTTCTGC
>ML110162.1:0-20451 GCA_003697995.1 Taxidea taxus jeffersonii | reverse complement strand
GGATGCATGGGGCAGGCAACTCGAGTGGGCGCAGAGCCTGTCTGTGGTGACCACGCTCCCAGGAAGGGTGTCCCATCACCAGTGCGGGGCGGTACCCTTCCCGATCATTTGCCTTTCGGTCCACTTAATGTGTCCTGTGTCTGGTCTGATTGCACCTTTGTTGGCCCACCAGCCACCATGCTGAGGATCTAAATCAAAGTCATGCACATTAGCTCAATCCTTGTACGGGGACCAGGAGCCCAGGTAGCCCGATGCAGGCTGGTTTCCATGGGCTGGGCACAGACAGGGTGGGCCATAGCTCTCCTCTCCTGGGTATTAGAACCAGGAGCTGCAGACAGACTGGTGGCTACCAGAGGGGTTCTGGCTGTAAGAATCACACGAGGAGGAACAGTGCAGCCCTGATGGGTCCTTTGCAAGCCCGAATTATGGAGAAACAGAAAATGTAGGGAGAAGGTGAGAGAAGATGAGAAACTACGGAAGAGGGTGTGAGGAACCTGATCAGTCACAACTGCACAGCAAAGCTTCCGGAGGTCCGGCTCTTGTTGCTGAACCCTCTGGACCTGCCTTGATTCCAGAATAATCCTCACTCTTACTGTTTCCCAGCTTTTCTTATGTATTGGTGCAGGTGTTTTCCTTGCAAGGCACTTGGTTTTTGTTTTTGTTTTTTGTTGTTGTTGTTGTTGTTTGTTTGTTTGTTTTTTGAGCAATCTTGGTGAGTCTCTGTTCTTTATATTCCCACATCCTAAGTAATACAATGCCCTCCCAGTTGTTTTCTCCCCGCAAATGGACAAAACTGAATCAGAATGAACTGTTATTTTTTTTTATTTAATTTTTTTTATTTATTTGCTAGACAGAGATCACAAGTAGGCAGAGAAGCAGGCAGAGAGAGAGGAGGAAGCAGGCTCCCCACTGAGCAGAGAGCCTGATGAGGGGCTGGATCCCAGGACCCTGAGATCATGACCTGAGCAGAAGGCAGATGCTTAACGACCGAGCCACCCAGGCGCCCCTGAACTGTTATTTTTAACTTGACAATGTGTTGTGAGAAGTCTTCTAAATATCACTGAAATGTCATAGAATTTCCTTGCGAGGTAACCAGATTTCTGAACAGTTGTCATCAAAAAGCACAGTCCAACGTGTTGCTATCCAACCAAAGAAGTACCTGCACAGAAACCCACTGTAAAGTCCAGCGGCATTCTCTCCCTGCCCGCCTTCCCTGGAGCTGTCCTGGCCCTTGGGCATTTATGCCTTTCCAGCAGACCTTCGGTGAGTTCCAGCGACGGCTCTCTCTTTCTCTGTCCCAAATCCATTCCTCAAGAGCACAGACATATTGGAACTGTCAAAAGGTCCTGAAATGAGCCGCAGAAAAGCAGGCAGCATCGTTTAGAGTTCTGCTTGTTCTGTGACATTTTAAAAAGAACACATCCGTCATCAAGATAAAAAAACTGAAAAGCTGAGCTCTTCGGTTTAACTGAGCAAAGATGACCCTGCAGTTGAACTATCTCCCAGGGCTATCAAGCAACAAGAAATGCAGGCCATTTCAACAACTTCAGTTACCTTCTGCCTATCACGTTCATGCTCCTATGGCTTTGAACTGTTTTTCCATGGCAGCTGCAGCCAGAAGGGGCGTTAGCCCCATGGCAGCCATGGACCTAAGGACCCTACCCCGGGGAGCCCTGGCATTTCAGGTCCCGAGTGAAGGCACTGGCTGTGTCTTGAGCCCTCTGAGCCCTCCACCACCCCGTGGAGTTCCTCATCTGAGCTGGATGGTGGTGGCGTCTGTTCCTGCCATTGCGGACCTGGGCCAAGCCCCATCCCCATCTCTGCGTTTAGGGGAGGTGATGAGTGCTGTCACTGTTTCCAGGTCCTTGCCAGGAGCACTCATGGGTGAACGCTGAAAAATGCCCATTATGTCTGACCTCTAGCCTCTGGCTTTGTCTCACAACACAGACGGCCTCCCAGGCACCATCATTCCTGTGTCGTGGTTTGGTGGTCAGCTACCGTTGGGAGGGTTAATGCCGTGACACTTGTCACTACCCGGCATGCAGTTTCCATGGTGCTCAACCGGGGTTTACCCCTGTCCCTGCTCTCTTTGTTTTCCCTGGGGTCATCCAGAAACCTGGGGACAAGAAAGAAATCGGAAGGCTACAATGCCGGCATGGTTCCGTTGACAGTGTGTCTTAGGTGTGTGGGAGGGAGACAAGAAAGGAAAATGGGGCTCTCTTCTCACACTCTCTGCAGCTGAATTACCTATCAGCTGCATCCTTGCGGCCACACAGGGGTTACACGGTGGTCAGAACTCACTGGGCCGATCAAAAAGAATGAAGTCTTGCCATTTGCAACACCATGGAGGTAGTGTTCTTATGCTAAGTGAGATAAGTCAGTCAGAGAAAGACAAATACCATATGGTCACTCATATGTGGAATTTAAGAAACAAAACAGATGAACATGGGGGAAGGGAGGGAAAAATAAAAAATCAGAGAGGGAGGCAAACCATAAGAGAGTCACCTCTAGGGAACAAACTGAGGGTTGCAGCAGGGGAGGTGGGTGGGAGAATGGGGTAACTGGGTGTTGGGCATTAAGAAGAGCACTTGATGAATCACTAAATTCTACCCCCGAAACTCATAATACACTCTATGTTAATTAAACTGAATTTGAATTAAAAATTAAAAGAAAAGACTCATCGGGCTAAACACTCAAAACCCATGCATTTTGTCATATGTTCATTATGTCTTCAGGGTGTTGTTTTTTGTTGTGGTTTTTTTTTTTTCAATAAAAGTTGAGCCCCCAGAACAGTATCACATCCTGCAACGTTAGGGTGGAAATAAATTCACCTTTCTCATGGACTCTGTGACTTGGACCTTGGGACCCTAGTGTTCCTTCCCTCCCCAGCCTCTTGCCCTGTCTCATTTGGCCAATGTGCAGCCTGCTGGCTGATCCCTCTGCCCCTGGTCCTGGCTCCAGCCTTTCATCTTCCTCATGGCCACCAACTGGCCTTTCAAAATGCAAATGTTTCCATGTTCCTCCTTGCTTAAAGTCCTCAGTGTCCTCTCATCTGCTACTGAGAGGGCAAAATCCAAGGTCTCCGTGGTATATAGAGCCCTCCTCCAGGAGCTGACTCCTGCTGCCTGGCTCCCACCTCCCTGCTCCGGAAATACAAACTGCTTACAATCCCCCACACTCCCAGTTTGCCCTCTGCCAGAATTGCCCTTTCTAAAATTACTCCGTTGGTGTCGGTGCCCAGACAAACATAACCGTGCTTCTGGGCTTCCGAAACAGTGGCCGAGTGTTGTACGTTCTCCTTCGATAGACACATTTCCCTCATTTTGTATCCGAGCCTGCGGTGAAGGTAGAGAACTGTGCTGGGGGCCACAAGCCATCATTTAAGTGCACGTTTTGCCGCTTGCTGACGACACGTCCTTGGGCTGGTCACTTAGGATGCCTGAACCTTATTCTCTTTTATGTAAAGCGAGGGTTATAATTATTGACCTTAAAGGAGAAGGAACACGTGAACTGTTGGATGTCAGGCAACTTGGGGAGCTGTTCAAGGCTACACAAACGCATTCTGATCTTTTGGTTTTTTTTAAGATTTTATTTATTTATTTGACAGACAGAGACCACAAGTAGGCAGAGAGGCAGGCAGAGAGAGAGGAGGAAGCAGGCTTCCGGCCGAGGTGAGAGAGCCCAATGCGGGGCTCGATTCCAGGACCCTGGGATCATGACCTGAGCCGAAGGCAGAGGCTTCAACCCACTGAGCCACCCAGGTGCCCCACGCATTCTGATCTTAAGGCAGCCTGCATGCAGTGAGCAAAAAGCTGCAGAGTCTCTTGTGGGCCTTGGGCAATGCTTTGCGGCCTGGTTTCTGCTTGAGAATGTCTTGAATCCTGGGAAGAATTTTTTGTGGCCAGCTCTGGCTGTTCCATCAAACACCATAAGGACTCCTTCTCCAAGGGCAAATTTACAAGAACACTGCATCTGCCCTTCATTATGGTTAATGGTAATGGGAGCTAGATGTGCTCCAACATGGACAGGCTGGGGAAGGATTTAGGACACAGTGGACAGAGCCCTGGATGCAAGAGAATGATGTTCTAATTCTCTGCCACCAGCTTGACTTCCCTGGTCTTAATTCTCTCATCTCCCGGGGCTCAACTAAATTAGTGCTAGGGGCCCTTCTAGTTCTTATGTTCTATGTATGGCCAAGATAGAGTGGTGCAAGATGGGTGCTTTAAAAACTGAGTTTTGGGATTCCTGGGTGGCATAGTTGGTTATATGTGACTCTTGGTTTTGGCTTAGGTCGTGATCTAAGGCCGTGAGATCAAGCCCTGTGTCAGGCTCCACACTAAGCGCAGAGTCTGTGTAAGATTCTCTCTCTCCCTCTGCCCCTCCCCACCACTCACTCTCTCTCTCTCTCAAATAAATAAGTAAATCTTAAAAAATAAATACGAACTGAATTTTTTTTTTTTAGATTTTATTTATTTATTTGACAGAGACCACAAGTAGGCAGAGAGGCAGGCAGAGAGAGAGAGAGAGAGAGGAGGAAGCAGGCTCCCAGCTGAGCAGAGAGCCCAATGTGGGGCTCGATCCCAGGACCCTGAGATCATGACCTGAGATGAAGGCAGTGGCCTTAACCCACTGAGCCAACCAGGCGCCCCTATGACAATTTTTAAATAATAAACATTTCAATTTGTTGAAAAGCACACTTAAAATTAGTCATATACTACAAAATTTTGCTTTATTTCACCTTTTCCTTGAAATTTTTGTTCCTATAAATGAAAACAAAATGAAAGTTCCCTATGATGAATCAGTTAAATTATTCCAAGAGGAATTAGAGAAACCAGGAATGAGACTGGAGTCGGAGGTCAGGCTCCCCTCCACCCCCAACAAACAGAATGTCTGTGTCTCCCTGCCCAAATGTATATGTTGAAATCCTAACCCCCAATGTGATGGTATTAGGAGATGGGACTTTAGGGAGGTGATGAGGATGACCATCACCCTCTCTAACCCCCTCACGAATATAGGATTAGTATTCTTATAAAAGAGTAAAACTTTCTTTCTGCCACATGAGGACACAAGGAGAAGTCAGAATCTGTAACCTAGAAGAGGGTGGTCACCAGAACCTGACTACACTGGCACCCTGATCTCGGACTTCTGGCTTCTAGGACTGAGAGAAGAAATGTCTGTTGTTCATAACCATCCCTCCCCCCCACCCCCACCAGCCCGGTCTGCCGTGGTTACAGCAGCAAGAATGGACCCAGGAGACCCCCTTAACTCCTGCCGAGTGGCAAAGCCCAATAAGACAGTCACTCTGGGTCATGATCCTCTTTTTTAAGATTTTATTTGTTTATTTTATTTCTTCATTTGAGAGAGAGAGAGGGCATGTGCAACGGTGGGGGCAGAGGGAGAGGGAGAAGCAGGCTCCCCACTGAGCAGGGAGCCTGTCTTGGGGCTTGATCCCAGGACCCTGGGATCATGACTGGGCTGAAGGCAGATGCTTAACCATCTGAGCCACCCAGGCGCCCCTCCTCTGCTCTTCTTGACCAAGTGTCTCCACATAGATACTCTTGCCAGTTGAGAAGTATGTCATCAGCCATGCTGGGGTCACCTGAGGTTACTGACTGGACACCGTCTTTGCTTCTTCTTTTCTTTTCTCACTAACTGTCCTTTAAGGAAACAATGGACGAGGTCAGGCCATTAAGCAGGCAGGGACAGTAAAATGGAATTAAAGGAGCACCCATGAAGTGCATTCTCCCTTGTGAATTGGGAAAATGGGCTTTTCCAAGTGCATAGCAAATGAAAGCTGGTGCTGTTTTCCTCACTCTCTCAGCAATGCGTACAGGAATGAATATATAAACAAGGATTTCTGGGCTTTAACAGCAACAGTCAATTTTTTTTAAAGATTTATTTATTTGAGAGAGCACATGAGCAAGGGAGGATGTGGAGGGGCAGAGGGGCGGGGAGAGAATCTTCAGCAGACTCCATACTGAGCGAGGAGCCCAGTGCGGGGCTCAATCCCACGAACCTGAGATCAAGACCTGAGCTGAAATCAAGAGTCAGGAGCTAACCGACTGAGCCACCCAAGTGGACCAACTGTAATAGTTTTTTATTGCTTTTCTTAAATCACCACTATAAACTCAGTGGCTTAAAACAACATAAATTTGTTCTTAGAGTTCTGGAGGTCAGAAATTCAAAAATAATTTTATTGGACTAATACCAAAGTTTCAACAGAGCAGTTTCATTTTGGAGGCTCAGAGGGGATAATCCATTTCCTCACCTCTTTCAGCTCCCAGTGGCTGCTGGCATTCCTTGGCTTGTGGTCCCTCCTTTAGCTTTGAAGGGCATCACTCCAAACCCTGCCTTCTCCAATGTTCTTGACCCCCTCCTGCTTCGCTCTTATAAGAACTCTGAGATGACATTGGTCCACCCAGATAATCCAGAATCATCTCAAAACCCTGAATTCACTCCAACCTCCAAATTCTCTCTTCCACAGAAGGTAATATTCACAGGGAATTAGTGGGGGGATGTCTTTAAGGGCCATTGTTCACTGACATCACCAACCGCCCGAGAGCATCTTGGGAAGCACCTGGCTGGCAGTCCGACCTGAGTCATGCTTCTCAAAGTTACATGCACCCAGGGCTGCTGGGCCAGACCAGGCAGTTCTCTGAGCCAGCAATGGCTGGGCTACAGGGCCCCCAGACGGCTGGGAGTTGGCTGTGTGTTTGCCCCAGAGAACCCAGCTCATGGGCAGGAGACAGACACACGAGTGGGTGAAACCGAGTTGGAAAGAGCCCGATGTGTCTCCTTGGTGGAAGGAGCTGCGTCCATGTGCGATCTGGAGGGCTCATCTCACGCACCACGTGCCTCAGACCTCTCTGGTGGGGCAGTGGGGTCCCAGAAAGGCAGATTTTATCAAAGGGAAATAACTAGGAATGAGGCCACAATTTGCCCACCCGCTAAACACCTGATTGTTTCCCTTTAAGAAGTCCCCCAAATTTCCACTTGTTAGAGCTCTAACCCCCAGTGAGATGCTAATAGAGGGTGGGGCTTTGGGAAGGGATTAGGTTTAGATGAGATCACAAGGGTGGGGCCCCTCTGAAGGGTTTAGTTAGCATCTTATAAGAGGAAGAAGGGAAAAAAGGGCCACCCCTCAGCTCTCTGCCGGGGCACAACGCAGCAGGATGGTGGCTTCTCCAAACCAGAAAGAGCCCCCCACCCCCAATACACACACAAGGACTCTGCAAGCACCCTGATCTTCAACTTCCAGCCTTCAAAACCGTGAGAAATGAATGCTTGTTGTTTAAGCCACCCATTCTCTGGTGTTCTGTTACAACAGCCGGGTCTGACTCAGGTGAGGAGGATTCTGACCCGGTGAATGTTTACAGTGTTTACAAGCATTCATATGAAAACAAAAACAACAAAACCCCGGTACTGCTTATTTTAAAACACTGAGTTTGACTCTGATACCAGTTTTCCTTTGAAAAACCGTGTCCTTCAGGATTTGACTCACTTGAGAAAGTAAGTCATCCATATTCTAGTCCTCCTTCTCCTCCTTCTCCTCCCCTCCCCTCCCCTCTCCTCTCCAATACCCTAGATTTTCTTTGCTGCTCCCTAAAGCAGTGACCCTCAACTAGGGAGATGAGCTTCTCTTCTTGGGATGAGATCTGTCACATTCCTTTAGAAGATAAATATGTAAAATTGCAGACCATGTTGGGATGGTAGAAATCACAAATGGATACAAGCCTCAGCCTGGGTGAACCACTCCCGGTGGTGCCTGATCACCTGCATGTATTTGTAGTTGGAAAGTTCTGGAATCCAACCTGCCAGTACAGGTGGGTTAGGAAGGCTGGCGAACGGTGTGTCCTGGTGGCCTGCATGCAGCAGAGGGGAGCGGTTCCCACCCAAGTGGGTGGTCAGGGGTCACCCTGCAGCCCACACATCGTTGCATGGTCTGGGATGCCACCGCTTTGTTTGAATTCGGTCAGCTCTGACAGTTACCATTTGGGGAACATTTTTACTTCCTCAAAAAGAACTCTATATGTCTCCCGGCATAACCTGTGATTTTCTGTGTGCCAAATGAAAGGCATGCACAGAACAGTAACTCTGGTTATGATAGGTAGCCAGAGTATCAAAGTGTGGTAGGGTGTGTGTGTGTGGGGGGGGGTATCTTATGCTTGAGAAGCCCTTGCTCAAGCATCCTTTCCAGTCGCCTATTTGTGGGTCAAGAAAAAGAAACTCCGTTCAGTAGCTGGAAAATTACTTAAAACTTAGATATTGGCAAATGGCAAAAAAAAAAAAAAAAAAAAAGTTGGAAGTAGGAGTACAAAAGGGATTTTGACAAGCTCCCTTGTGTAACAGCATGACCCATTTCAGAATTCATGAGGTTCCCAAAACGAGGTTTGCACGATGCACAGATGCTTCAAAGCATCTGTGAAGCAGCAAATACATTGAAATCTTATTTGAAGCAAAACCACATTTGCATGACGAACATTGGAACAGGGCTCTAAACAAAGGCCAGACCGTGGAACTTGCTGAAAACCCTGGGGGGGAGGCAGAGCAGGGTGGATGGTTAAAGCAAGGGGGCCCAGAGGCAAGATGGTGAACGTCTCTCCAAGAAAGCAAGTCTTCCTCTTTTAAACGGTTCCACCTCTACTCACCTTGTGTACCTTTTGCGTTATCTTAGCCCAGGTAGTCTGGCAGAGACCAAAGTCCCCGGGCGTCTGGGTGGCGCTGTCAGTTAAAGCCTCCCACTCTTGGTTTCTGCTCAGGGGGTGATCTCAGGGTCCTGAGATGGAGCCCCGCCTCTGCCTCCACTCGGGGTAGAGTCTGCTTAAAATCCTCTATCTCCGCATCCCTCTGCCCGGCCCCCCATGCGCATACACACTCCCTCTCTCTCACAATAAATGAATGAATGAATGAATGAATGAATGAATCCAAAGTCTCTTATGCCAGTCTGTAAAGCTGTGTCATCCAGTATATCTTTATTTTTTGTTTTAAGATTTCATTTACTTGAGAGAGAGTGTGCGCCTGAGCAAGAGAGAACACAAGAAGGGGGAGGAGCCTGACCAGGCGAGGGGCCAGGGGGAGAGGGGAAGGGTCAGAACAGGGGGAGGAGCAAACTCCCTGCCTGCTAAGCAGGGAGCCCACTGTGGGGCTCCATCCGAGGACCCCAAGGATCCTGAGCCCAAGGCAGGCGCTCAACTGACTGAGCCACCCAGGTGCCCCTTGTGTCCATGTCATTTGTCTTAACCCTCCATGTAAATGGCATATAAATAATTTGGATCATGTTTATGGCTCATAATTTTGGTCTAGATAAGTATAAACATCTAAAAGAATTCCTCGGTTTCCTTGTGACCTGGAACGAAGAACTTCCCTCCCCCCCCCCTTCATTGCACTCCCTAACCCCCTCCCCCAGCCCCCGCTTCTGGGAGCTGTAAGTACTACATCTTGTGGTTTTACTTTCTTTGTATGTGTTAAAACTGCACCTTCAGGGGCACCTGGGTGGCTCAGCAGGTCGACCACTGGACTCTTGGTTTTGACCCAGGTCATGATCTCAGGGTAGTGAGATTCAGCCCCAAGAATTGGGCTCCATGCTCAGCAGGGAGTCTGCTGAAGAATCTCCCTCCCCTTCTCCCTTTGCCCCCCCCCCCCACTGGGGGCACCCCTGTACTCTCTCTCTCTCTCTCTCTAAAAATTTTTAAAAAACAAACAACAACAACAAAAAAACCACAATAAAACAATAAACTGTGCCTTCACTCAAAAGGACCCCTTTTCCTAAAGTGGGAACTCAAATGCTGAGGGAGTTACCTGCCAGCCCTGTGTGGGTGGCTTCTGCCTCTTCACATTGGCAGGTCATTATCTGCATATTCTTAATTTAGTAGACCAGCTATGGGCCACCCAACACACCCTACATATTTTAAAGTATTCTTTTTCTATTCTGACAAGTAACTGACTTGGTTTGGCCAAATACAGATTACAAATCACTCTACCCCAGAATGTTGAAGACTCTGCTACAATTCCAGCTTCTAGTGTCGTTGTGGAAAAATCCAATGCTATTCCGATTGATCCTTTGTAAACAAACCATCAAAAACCTTCAATTTTCTTATTTAAGAAAAACATACTTCCAAATTCTCTATTTTGCCCATAGTTTTATGAAATTTCAGAATGGTATGTCTTGAGCTGGGATTAGTTTTATTCTTTTGTGGGTGAGGCACTTTATGGCCTCTTCAGTCTGGAAACCCATGCATTTCAGTTATGGGATCTTTTCATGAACTGCCTCATTGATGACTCCCCCTCCCCCATCCACTTCTCTCTTCTGTATTTCTGTAATTCCTGTAATTTGTTCTTAAATCCTTATAATGGTCCTCTACTTTTATTTTCTGTCCCTTTGCCCTTTTACTTCCATTTCTGGGAAATTTTCTAAAACTATATTTTCAACCTATGTATTATGTTTTCTATTTGGTTTCATACTTTTAATTTCTCTTAACTTTTTTTCTCTTAATTTTCTTTATATAGCATCCTGTTCTATTCTTGGATGAAATAACCTGTCTTTTCTTCCTAAGCCTAGCAGTGAAACATATGTTAAGGTTTTCTCCTCCTTGCATAATCTCTGATTCTTCTCGGGTTGTGATTTGATGGTTTTATGACCACTGTTTGTGTTTGTTTGGCCTCTGATTTTCACATTAGAGATTTTCCTCAAGTGTGCAATGACTCTTGGCTATCTAACTACATTTGAAAGTGAAGCTAAAAAGCTTGTATGTGGAGGTGGGGCTTGGGACTTGTAACTTCATTCCCTCTTGGGTGGTCTGGCTGGGCTACTTTGTTGAGTGTGTCAACCTACTGGATTCTCCTAAAAGCTTTTTCCCCCAGAGGACTTAACTAACCTTATTGTGGTAATCATTTTGCCATGGATACATGTATGAAATCATCATGTTATATACCTTAAACTTACATATATGTCAATTATATCTCAATAAAACTGGAAATAAGTAAATTCTTATTAAAAAAAGAAAAAAGAAAGGATCCCCATTATCCTTCGGCATGTGGATCCATGTACTCTTGGATCTCTGACTGTAGGGAGTCTAGTTGCCTGAATGTCCCAGATGTTGTATTCCAGGTGCATCACATTATTCTTGCCAAGGCCACACTTCCCACATTGGCTGCTCCCCAGTCAGTGACTAAGAGTGCCAGGAGTACTAAGGCAAGCCCATTCCTGCAAGGTGCAGGATTCCTCTCCTGGGTGTATTTGATCTGAAGACGCCCATAGTCTTGCCAAAACTTTCTTAGAACTGCATGTAGTTATGGACATTTCTTGAATCCTTCCTTTCTTTCTTCCCTCCTTCCTTCCCTCCTTCCTTCCCCCATTCCTTCCTTGACAGGGGTCATACCTGTGTCATGACTGATAGCTTTTCCAGTCTCCTCATTTTCTCTCATAGTTATTTCCCCTATAAATCTCTTGCATGTCTTGTCCCATACTGGCATTCACCTCTCAGAGCACTCAGACTATTGCAAATTGCACAGAAATTAGAGTTTGAGAAAACAGATGGAAAGATGAGATTTGGGATTTATTGACTTATCACTTGGCAGGTGTTGGAAATGCTCTCCTGAGTGGTAGGTGGGCACAGATACTCCTTGCACAAGATTGTGACCCGGTTGCTCGAGACTTTCCCTGTGGTTAGCTGGAAAAATTTCCAGGGAGAGGAAAACAGTCTTGCAGATAAAATGATTTGGGAATTTGAGAAATATGAGGAGAATCATGTCTTCCATGATAGTTTAATTAGATGGTTGCTGATAAATTGTATTAATACCCTGCAGAGGGATAATTAGAGACTGAGCACCATTAATAAGTAGTTAATGGCCAAGAGTCATAGGCCTTTTGGGGAGCATACAAAGAGGCCCTTATCTCTTAAGGTAGAAGAGCGGACACAGATGAGCTCCAGGGAGGTTTGAATTCTCAGCCAAAGGCAAGTCTGGTGTGCTAAGGTCAAAGTCCTGGTTAGGAAAACCTGAGACTCTGAAATACGGAATAAAGATAAATGGATGTAGGCCATTGAAGGTGTTAACTCTATAGACACCTTTTAACCCTATGACTCCCCAGTGTTTCCCCCTTCCCTAGTAAAAGCTGATACTTCTGCCATTCTAGAAATCACTACAGAGTACCAGCACACAGCAGGTGTACTTCTCAGGGGCTGTCCCCAACACCCGTCCCAGGAGCCAGGGCAATCACCGGGAGGGGGACATGCTGGGAGGAAAGATTTTCCACCAGAAGAGCTGCTTCAATTGACTGGCCCAAGGAATAGGGCAAACCTCGTGCTCAGGCAGCAATTAATTAGAAGCTTGCAAAAAACCAAGACCAACATTCAGTGAAGCAGAAACGTCTATGTTTCCCTGGCGCATGTTAGAGGGGAGAATAAACAGGTTGAGGGAAGCGGGCATGTTGGAATGGATATATTGTGGGTGACCAGAAGACCCACCAGAGGATAAAGGTCCCCAGGAGGGTCCCAGGACACACCAGTCACCAAGGCCATTAGAGACATGCTTGTTAGAGGGGCACTGGCATCGCTTAGGGGTTCAGCTAGAGTCTCTTCAGGTCAGGGATGACAGTAGGAAAGCACAGAGCCAAGTTATCCATACTCATGAGCAAGATGGGGCCCCAGAGCAAGAGGCCAGGTGGCTGCACTTAATTCCTAGCAGCCGGGAGGCAACAGTTCCTATAGTGACCAGTAAGGTCCCAGGAGCTCAGCTGGGGTGACTGTGGGATGACCTTTCTCCACGGACACCGAATTAACATGTAATTTGTGCTAGCAGCCAGACCACAGCACTCTGACATGTCCGCAAGGAGAAGAGAAATACCGTCAAAGGGCGCCTAGGTGGCTCAGTGGGTTAAGCCTCTGTCTTTGGCTCAGGTCATGATCTCAGGGTCCTGGGATCGAGTCCCGCATTGGGCTCTCTGCTTGTCGGGGAGCCTGCTTCCCTTCCTCTCTCTCTCTCTGCCTGCCTCTCTGCCTACTTGTGATTTCTCTCTGTCAAATAAATAAATAAAAATCTTTAAAAAAAAAAGAAATACCGTCAAAAATGTTGCAAAAATGTGTACACACCGTGAGCAGGTCTAATTAGACTAGGTCATTGGGCACAGATTATTTGGACTCTGACAGAATTGAGTTTGAATGTTAGCGCTCATTCCTACTGTATGTCAGGGTCAGCAATTTTTTTCTTCAAAGAGCCAGATAGTAAGTTGGTTAGATTTCCTCAGGCTGTACGGTCTTTGTTAGAACTACTCAGTTTTGCTGTTGTAACTCAAAAGCAGTTTAGCAATACGGACATAAGTGAGTGTGGCTATGTTCCAAAAATTCCTTATTTAGAAAAACAAGCAAAGGACTGCATTTGGCCCATGGGCTGTACTCGGCTGACCTCGGTTCTATGAACATGGTCTGGTTGGATCGGACAAAGTCTGAGAAGTTTAATTTGCACAGGGTTGTTTAATGGAACATTATAATTTCTGGTTCACTGATACAAGTATGGTTCTGGTTCTGGATGCAGCCGTGCAAATATGCCATTTGTGACTCAACCAAAAACATTCACGTTAGTTCCCTGTCTTTCCAAAGCACTTAATAGTTTTGTTTAATCCTTGTGTCCAACAGACCTTAGCTTGCGGCCCCTCCCATCCTCCTACTCCTTCTTCTGGTGGAATACACAGAGCTTTCCAGACAAGAAGAGAAAGGTCAGACCCTATAGAATGACGGCAGCATCTCAGTCCTGTGGGATTCCTCTGTGCTTGTGGAGACATGCTTTTAATGACTAAAAATCTAGTTTTCAAGTAAAGGAGTCAGGTATTCCATCTTTTTATTGAAGCTGAAACAAAAAGAAAAGAGCCTTACCCAAAACAAGGCTTTGAAGTTTGCCATCAAAAGGATTTTCTTAGAGTGGCTGTTGAAAGCTTTTAAAACTAGACAGGCTTTTTAAAAATAAAGTGGGTTACCATCTCCCGGGAACTTTAGGTGGGGTCTAATTACAACAAAGGAGGATCAATTGAAATAACCTTTATAGAGTGATTGAAATGGCTGGAAGTCTTTCGGGCAAATAAAGGATGAGAAATGTCCCACTAGTGAATATTTAAGAATTCCTTTGTTAAATATTTTACTTTGCAAGATAGGAGCTGCAGGTTTATAGAAGCTGAAGGAGTTGCTAAAAAACTTACACCGCTGGGGGAACTGTAAATTGGCAGACTTTCAAGAGAGAAATTCGGGGTATCTAGAAAAATTTAAAGTATATATAAACTGTGATCCAAAAACTTATTCCAATGGTATACTAGGACAAGTGTGGGATGGACAAGAATATTTGTAATATTGTTATTTTCAGCAATGAAAGCATGGAAACCTGAAGGTCTATCAACCAGGAACTGATTTGATTAATTATGATATATTCACTGCAGTAGAATACAGTGTATCTTTTATTTTTTTTAAAGATTTTATTTATTTATTTGACAGACAGAGACCACAAGTAGGCAGAGAGGCAGGCAGAGAGAGGAAGGGAAGCAGGCTCCCCGCCGAGCAGAGAGCCCCATGCAGGGCTCGATCCCAGGACCCTGGGATCATGACCTGAGCTGAAGGCACAGGCTTTAACCCACTGAGCCACCCAGGTGCCCCTCCAGTGTATCTTTTAAAAATACTATGTATTTTTATTTTTTTGGCATGAAAGATGTCCATGATATCCAGCAAACAGCAAACTTAGTTATCTGGACAGAATATGTATGAGAATGTGTTCGCTGTCCCCGTATTGTTTGAACTATTTATGAAAATGATGCATTATGAAGGAGGAAAAGAATGATGTTTTCTGTTTGGGGGGAAAAAAGACAGCTGTAATTTGTATTTTCACTGCTCAGAAGACAGAGCAAAGAGCAGACCCTCAGGCTGAACAGATCTGTGGTCATCCGATCCGGTTTCCTTACATGGGATATAGATAGTAAGACACTTTTTAAAACTCATCCAACATAATTCTTTACTTAAAAATACAAGTAGAACCCAAAAAAAGTAGTGCATTTTTTCCCCAAAATATGTTGCTGAGAACTATGATACAAAGTAAATGACATATTTTTCAAGGGAAATACATAATTCAAGAATTGATTTCAGTATTAAAAGCACTATCGTGATGGTCAAAATCATGTCATAAGTTTATTTTTTATTATTTTTTATTTTTTTAAAGACTTTTTAATTTATTTATTTGACAGACAGAGATCACAAGTAGGCAGAGAGGCAGGCAGAGAGAGAGGAGGAAGCAGGCTCCCTGCCGAGCAGAGAGCCCGATGCGTGGCTCGATCCCAGGACCCTGAGATCATGACCCGAGCTGAAGGCAGAGGCACTAACCCAGCGCGCCACCCAGGCGCCCCCATAAGTTTATTTTTTTTTAAGATTTTTATTTATTTATTTGACAGAGAGAGAGAGAGAGAGAGAGAGATCACAAGTAGGCAGAGAGGCAGGCAGAGAGGGTGGGGGGGAAGCAGACTCCCTGCTCAGCAGAGAGCCCAATGTGGGGCTTGATCCCAGGACCCTGAGATCATAACCTGAGCTGAAGGCAGAGACTTAAACCTGAGCCATCAGGCACCCCATGTCATAAGTTTAAAAAGACATACATACAACATATAAAATGTAGCAGTGTCATAAATTTGAATGATCTAAACTGAAACAATTAATATACAACAAATGTTAATTATTTAATAAAATTTTGATTGGCTTATTAGAATTTTGATGGACTGGGGATGACTTCTATGGATCATACTGCTAATAAACTTGTCTGTGATCATTTTAAAATATACTTTCTTTTTTATTAGTAAAATTATATAGCTGATGGACACGTTTTAAAAATCCTATTGAGGGGCGCCTGGCAGCTCAGCCATTAGGCCTCTGCCTTTGGCTCAGGTCATCATCCCAGGGTCCTGGGATCAAGCCCCGATTTGGGCTCCCTGCTCGGTGGGAAGCCTGCTTCTCCCTCTCACACTCCCCCTGCTTGTGTTCTCTCTTTCACTTTCCTTCTCTGTCAATAAATAAATAAAATCTTAAAATCTTAAAAAAAAAATCTATTGATGTTGAGCTGGAAACTTTGACTTCATCTTTCATTTTTCTCTCTTTTCCTCTGTCTCTCGTCTGAGAGACATCGCTGGGTTTATGCTGGATCTATTTGCAAGAACTGAAAAGACAAACATATCTGGAATTGAGTAATATTTCCCCAACATTGATAGACTCCTTTCATGATAAAATATTTTGAGCCTCATTAGAATGTTTATGGATGCTTCCCAATTTTTAATTTTTATTTATTTATTTTTTTCCCAATTTTTTAAATGAAAAATGCCATATACATAGAAAAGCTGGCAGGCAGAACTGTACGGTGATGTATACCCACTATTGGACTCTACAAGTGTTAATATCTTGCTGTATTTGTTTGATCATAGATCTTTCTTTTCTCCATCTATGTATCTATCCACCCACCAATGCATCTTCTTTTTTTATGTATTTCTTTTTTTTTTTTAAAGATTTTATTTTTTTTTAGTATCTCTATACCCACCAGGGGGCTCAAACTTAGGATCCTGAGATCAATAGTTGCATGCTCCACCAACAGACCCAGCCAGGCGCCCCATTTCTTTTTATGTATTTCAAATTAAACAGCGGACATGAGTATACTTTATACCTAAACATTTCAGCTCACATGTACTTAACTAGATCTTAATATTTGCTTATAGTATTTGCTTGTGAAATAGACAAACATGAAGTGTACCACCATTCTATGAGTTTTTTAAAAAATGCAATAATCAGTCCAACCCTTATCTAGCTCTGTCCTCATTTTATACACCATCGGTTAGTTGTGCCTATTCTAGAACCACCTATATGTGCAATCATTCAGTTAGCACTATTTGGTGTAAGATTTCTTCTGCTCGGTGTGTTTCTGAGAGTCGTTCATGCTGTTTCAGTAGCTCATTCCTAGTTCTAGTTATCACTGAGTGCTATCCCATTACGTAAGTGTATCACAAGACTTCTAAGCCAGACACAGAGGGTTTTCTTGCTCACAGCAATGGTGGTAGCCAGAAGATCAATCAGTACCTGTACCACTTCCCTAAGGCCATCTCCATGGAGTGACATACAGGGCCAAGTGACGCTTGCATACAGGAGTTATGACACAGGGGATAAACCCTGAGCTTAGAGAACCTGAATCTGTCATGATCGCCTGGTGGGAGACTTTACCTTTATTTTCCAAGGCTGTTCTCTACACAAACATAGCTCAGAACGAAAAGCAGCCTGTACTTCTGCTCACAAGCCAGGCATAACACCAGAGACCCGTGGAGAATGGTCTCCTAACAAAACGTTCTTGTTCAAGTCCTTTTGTGAACATGTGAAATTTCCCTTGGATAAAATCCTAAGAGCTGAATCGCTGTGTCTTAAGATGTTTGCCTATCAGAACTTTTCCTAAAGTGACTGCGCCATTTCACATGCCCACCAACAACATACAAGAGTTCCTGTTCTTTCCACTCTCCCTGTGTTGGTGTTGTCAGTGTTTTAAATATGAGCCATTCCGGTGAGTTGTAATAGTAACTTAACTTTAATTTGCATTTTCCTGACAACTAATGATGTTGAACCCTTTTTGGGTTGCTTATTGCCCACTAGTACATTTTCCTTTGGAAGGTGTCTTCGCAAACTATTTGCCTTTCCAAAAAATAGGTTTTTCTGTCTATTATTCAGTTGTTGGAGTTCTTCATATATTATGGAGGCATATCCTTTACTAAATGTATACTCTGCCAGTATTTTCCCTTTGCTTGTTGTTTATCTTAACTGTGCCTTTCAGGAAATAGGATTTTAAAATGTTGCTGAAGTCCAATTTATCAACCTTTTTTTTTTTTTTAAATAAGCTCTACACCCAATGTGGGGCTTGAAGTCACAACTCTTGAGATCAAGACTCACATGCCTTACTGACAGAGCCAGCCAGACACCCCTAATTTACTAAGTTTTAATTTTATAGTTACTACCTTCTGGGTCTTGACCAAGAAATCTTTGCCTACCTCGTGATCATGAAGATTTTTTTCTTAAATGTTTTTTTCTGGAGGCTTTATAGTTTTAACTCTTAAGTCTAGGTCTATGATACATTTTGGATTATTTATTGGGTAAGGATGAGGTACAGGCAATTCATTTTTCCCCTAATGAATATGCAGTTGTTTCTATGCCATTTTATGAAAACTTTTCCTTTCCTCATTGAACTGCTTTAGTAAAACTCAAAAAATTGTGTAAATGTGGGTCAGTTCTAGGCTCTCTATTCAGTTCTATTGATTTGTCTATCATTACACCAGTACCACACTGATTACTATACCTTACTAGTAATCATAAACTCAGTGTAAATTTTTTTCTTTAAATATTTTATTTATTTATTTGACAGAGAGAGATCACAAGTAGGCAGAGAGGTAGGCAGAGGGAGAGGGGGAAGCAGGCTCCTGGCTGAGCAGAGAGCCCAACGTGGGGCTCGATCCCAGGACCCCAAGATCATGACCCACGCTGAAGGCAAAGGCTTAACCCACTGAGCAACCCAGGCACCCCTCAGATAGTGTAAATTCTTAAATTTTGTTCTGCTTTTTTTTAAAAAAAGATTTTATTTATTTATTTGACAGGCAGAGATCACAAGTAGGCAGAGAGGCAGGCAGAGAGAGAGGAAGGGAAGCAGGCTCCTTGCTAAGCAGAGAGCCCGATGCGGGGCTCAATCCCAGGACCCTGGGATCATGACCTGAGCTGGAGGCAGAGGCTTTAACCCACTGAGCCACCCACGTGTCCCTGTTCTGCTTTTTTTTTTTTAATTTTTAATTTTTTTTTATTTAAGCTTTTTTTATTTAAACATATAATGTAACCCCACCCCCCTCTCCCAACCCCTCTCCCCCCCACCCCCCCTCAGTTTGTTTTGTGACATTAAGAGTCTCTTTTGGTTTTTCTCCCTCCCGATCCCATCTTGTTTCATTTTTTCTTTTCCTACCACCTTAACCCCCACCCCCGTTGCATCTCCACTTCCTCATATCAGGGAGATCATGTGATAGTTGTCTTTCTCCAGTTGACTTATTTCGCTAAGCATAATATGCTCTAGTTCCATCCATGTCGTCACAAATGGTAAGATTTCATTTCTTTTGATGGCTGCATAGTATTCCATTGTATATATATACCACCTCTTCTTTATCCATTCATCTGTTGATGGACATCTAGGTTCTTTCCATAACTTGGCTATTGTGGACATTGCTGCTATAAACATTCGGGTACACGTGCCCCTTTGGATCACTACGTTTGTATCTTTAGGGTAAATACCCAGTAGTGCAATCGCTGGGTCATAAGGTAGCTCTATTTTCAATTTTTTGAGGAACCTCCATGCTGTTTTCCAGAGTGGTTGCATCAGCTTGCATTCCCACCAACAGTGTAGGAGGGTTCCCCTTTCTCCACATCCTCGCCAGCATCTGTCATTTCCTGACTTGTTCATTTTAGCCATTCTGACTGGTGTGAAGTGGTATCTCACTGTGGTTTTGATTTGTATTTCCCTGATGCCCAGTGATGTGGAGCACTTTTTCATGTGTCTGTTGGCCATCTGGATGTCTCTTTGCAGAAATGTCTGTTCATGTCCTCTGCCCATTTCTTGATTGGATTATTTGTTCTTTGGGTGTTGAGTTTGCTAAGCTCTTTATAGATTTTGGATACTAGCCCTTTATCTGATATGTCGTTTGCAAATATCTTCTCCCATTCTGTCAGTTGTCTTTTGGTTTTGTTGACTGTTTCCTTTGCTGTCCAAAAGCTTTTGATCTTGATGAAGTCCCAATAGTTCATTTTTTCCCTTGCTTCCCTTGCCTTTGGCGTCGTTCCTAGGAAGAAGTTGCTGCGGCTGAAGTCGAAGAGGTTGCTGCCTGTGTTCTCCTCAAGGATTTTGATGGATTCCTTTCTCACGTTGAGGTCCTTCATCCATTTTGAGTCTATTTTCGTGTGTGGTGTAAGGAAATGGTCCAACTTCATTTTTCTGCATGTGGCTGTCCAATTTTCCCAACACCATTTTTTGAAGAGGCTGTCTTTTTTCCATTGGATATTCTTTCCTGCTTTGTCGAAGATTAGTTGACCATATAGCTGAGGGTCTATTTCTGGGCTCTCTATTCTGTTCCATTGATCTATGTGTCTTTTTTTGTGCCAGTACCATACTGTCTTAATGATGACAGCTTTGTAGTAGAGCTTGAAGTCGGGAATTGTGATGCCACCAACTTTGGTTTTCTTTTTCAATATTCCTTTGGCTATTCGAGGTCTTTTCTGGTTCCATATAAATTTTAGGATGATTTGTTCCATTTCTTTGAAAAAATTGGATGGGATTTTGATGGGCATTGCATGAAATGTGTAGATAGCTTTAGGTAGCATAGACATTTTCACAATATTTATTCTTCCAATCCATGAGCATGGAACATTTTTCCAT
>ML110161.1:38913-52937 GCA_003697995.1 Taxidea taxus jeffersonii | reverse complement strand
TGATCTATTCTGGAGAATGTTCCATGGGCACTAGAGAAGAATGTGTATTCTGTTGCTTTGGGATGGAATGTTCTGAATATATCTGTGATGTCCATCTGGTCCAGTGTGTCATTTAAACCCTTTATTTCCTTGTTGTTCTTTTGCTTGGATGATCTGTCTATTTCAGTGAAGGGAGTGTTAAAGTCCCCTACTATTATTGTATTATTGTCAATGCGTTTCTTTGATTTTGTTATTAATTGCTTTATATAGTTGGCTGCTCCCATGTTAGGGGCATAGATATTTAAAATTGTTAGATCTTCTTGTTGGACAGACCCTTTGAGTATGATATAGTGTCCTTCATCATCTCTTATTATAGTCTTTGGCTTAAAATCTAATTGATCTGATATAAGGATTGCCACCCCAGCTTTATTCTGATGTCCATTAGCATGGTAAATTGTTTTCCACCCTCTCACTTTCAATCTGCAGGTGTCTTTGGGTCTAAAATGAGTTTCTTGTAGGCAGCATATTGATAGGTTTTGTTTTTTATCCATTCTGAAACCCTGCGTCTTTTGATTGGGGGCATTTAGCCCATTTACATTCAGGGTAACTATCAAGAGATATGAATTTAGTTCCGTTGTATTGCTTGTAAGGTGATTGTTACTGTATATTGTCTCTGTTCCTTTCTGATCTACTACTTTTAGGGTCTATCTTTGCTTAGATATTTCAATATTTCCTGTAGAGCTGGTTTGGTGTTTTCAAATTCTTTTAGTTTTTGTTTGTCCTGGAAGCTTTTTATCTCTCCTTCTATTTTCAATAACCTAGCTGGATGTAGTATTCTTGGCTGCATGTTTTTCTCATTTAGTGCTCTGATTAAATCATGCCAGTTCTTTCTGGCCTGCCAGGTCTCTGTGGATAAGTCTGCTGCCAATCTAATATTTTTACCATTGTATGTTACAGACTTCTTGTCCCGGGCTGCTTTCAGGATTTTCTCTTTGTCACTAAGACTTGTAAATTTTACTCTTAGATGACGGGGTGTGGACCTATTCTTATCAATTTTGAGGGGGATTCTCTGCATTTCCTGGATTTTGATGCTTGTTCCCTTTGCCATATTAGGGAAATTCTCTATAATTCTCTCCAATATACCTTCTGCTACGCTCTCTCTTCTTATTCTGGAATCCCAATTATTCTTATGTTGTTTCGTCTTATGGTATCATTTATCTCTCTAATTCTTCCCTCATGGTCCAGTAGTTGTTTGTCTCTCTTTTGCTCAGCTTCTTTATTCTCTGTCATTTGGTCTTCTATATCACTAATTCTTTGTTCTGCCTCATTTATCCTAGCAGTAAGAGCCTCCATTTTTGATTGCACCTCACTAAAAGCTTTTTTGATTTCAACTTGGTTAGATTTTAGTTCTTTTATTTCTCCAGAAAGGACTTTTATTTCTCCAGATAGCATTTCTCTAATATCTTCCATGCCTTTTTTGAGCCCGGCTAGAACCTTGAGAATCATCATCCTGAACTCTAGATCTGACATATTACCAATGTCTGTATTGATTAGGTCCCTAGCCTTCGGTATTGTCTCCTGTTCTTTTTTTTGTGGTGAGTTTTTCCACCTTGTCATTTTGTCCAGATAAGAATATATGAAGGAGCAAATGAAATACTAAAAGGGTGGCAAAGACCTTAGGAAAATGTGCTTTAACCAAATCAGAAGAGACCCCAAATCGTTGGGGGGGGGGAGAAAGGGGGTAAAAAGAAGTTCAGAAAAGAGAAAAAATTTAAAAAAAAAGAATACAAATAAAGAAAAAATATAAAAAAAGAAATATATATATATAATAGACTGGTGACTAGAACAGGGTCACCCACTTAATTTGGGGAGTATTTTGGTCTCTTAGAAGAAACGACCTGCCAAAATCTTACAGAATGAAAAACATATATAAGGGTAAACACAATGAAGGGATGGAATATGACTATAAAAATGAAAAAATTTTTTTTGTAAATTTCTAACAAAGGAGTTGATAAGGTAAGTTGGTTGGGAGAATAAAAAAAAAAAAAGCAAGTGGAGAGAACTTGCTTGGGCTGGAGACTAGATCAAGCCTGGTGCTAGATTTAGGGTGAATTTTGATCTATTAGAAGAAGTTGTACCCCAAAATTTTTAGAAGAAAAAACCCTATGTGTATACAAAGAATAAAGTTAGATACAATGAAGGATAAAATATGACTATAATAATAAAGGTTCAAAAAAGAGTCTTTTAAGAAAGTTTATTAAGATAAACTAGATACAAAATGTTAAAGAGGAAAGGGTAAAAGTTAAAAAAATTAGCAGAAGAGAAAAACAAATTAAAAAAATTAATTAACTTTACAAGACTAAAGATTCATGGGGAAAAAGCCTTGAATTCCATGCTTTGCTTTCTCCTCCTCTGGAATTCTGCTGTTCTCCTTGGTAAGTGAACTTGGTCTTGGCTGGATTTCTTGTTGATCTTCTGGGGGAAGGGCCTGTTGTAGTGATTTTCAAGTGTCTCTTCCCCCGGCGGAATTGCACCGCCCTTACCAGGGGCCGGGCTAAGTAATCCGCTCAGGTTCGCTTTTGGGAGCTTTTGTTCCCTGTATGCCTTTCACTTTTCATAGAGTTCTGGAGGATGGGAATGAAAATCACAGCCTCCCAATCTCTGGCCCAAAGGAGCTGAGAGCTCTGGGCTCCACTCTTCAGTGTGCCTTCAGAGAAAAGCACTCAATCACTCCCATCTCCCCAGCCTCCAGTCGTGCATGGAGAAAATCACGCAATCACTCCTGTCTCACTGACCTCTGGCTGTGCTCTGAGCTCACCCAGCCTGTGACCAAGGGTCTCTGTCTCTGGCACACAGGCCCACCTAGAGTCTCCAAACCCCGCAGATCTCTGAGCTCTTCCAAGTCGGAGTCTCCCCGGATCCTGTGGGGACCCCATGCACAGAGCCCTGGCCTGTGTCACAGATTATGGTTCATTCAAGGTAATCCTGAGTTGAGAGCTCACTCCTCGGCTCTGTCTCTGTAGCTGGCTTCCCTGCTCTAATACCTGTAAGCTGTGTGACACTCAGACACCCCTGATCCTTCTGTGATCCCGCAGGACCTGAGGTCACGCTGTCCCCGCGAGGTCTTCACCCCGGTTTAGCCTCTGGAGCAATGTCCCTCCATGGAGCAGACTTTTAAAAGTCCTGATTTTGTGCTCCGTTGCTCCACCGCTTGCTGGGAGCTGGCCCCTCCCCCCAGGGTCTATCTTCCCATCGCTTTGGATTCACTTCTTCTCTGGTCCTACCTTTCAGAAAGTGGTCATTTTCTGTTTCTAGAATTGTTGCTCTTCTCTTCAATCTCCTGTTGGATTTGTAGGTGTTCGGAATGGTTTGATAAGCTATGTAGCTGATCTGCTGCTGCCTGATGTCGTCTCAGCCTGCTACTTCTCTGCCATCTTGACTCCTCCTGCCTATACACCCTCATATTATCTGTGAATAGTCACAATTATCCCCTCAATTCTTATTCTTTTTGTTTCTCTTGCCTTATAACATTTGGTAGATTCTCCAATGCAATGTTGACTAGAGTAGCATTGTTTGAAGATTTTAATATAATTTTCTCAATATCTGATAGAAAAAGCAGATGAAACATTGGTAACAAATGTTACCTAATTGACATATATGGAACATTACAGATTAAGTACAGAATACATTATTTTCAAGTGGTCCTAGGATATTTACCGAAGTAGGCAAAACGTTGGGCCATGAAGCAAGTCTATACATTTTAAGGCCTGAAATTAACTAGATTATATTCTTAGATCACAGGGGAATTGAGCCATAGTCATAATGAAAAGAAAACCAGGAAGTCCCCCAATGTTTGAAAATTAAATGTAACTTTGCTACATATCCTAAGGGTCAGAGAGGGAATCACAAGGGAAATTCTTAACCTTTCCTATCAGAGCTCACAGACAATGGCACTCTATCTGTGAAGAGCAGTGTAATTAGATAGACAGGAGTTGAGCCTTAAATCAGAGTTCTGCCTGCCCCAGCCACACCTGGCAGCCTTGGCCTGTGGTCCCCCCAGAACTGTCTTGTCTGGTGGCCCTGAGCTAAGAGGGAAAATATGGGCCTACGAAATGGGAAACTCCCCACTCCTAGTGATGACGATGCTATTGTATTGTCCTCACCAGTCCAACAACATGTTTTCTGAGTGAAATATGATACAATAGCAGGTTCCAGGCCTTCCTTAAGGGTTGAAAATCATCTTGGAAGTCATCTATTAGAAATACAGATTCAACATGTGTTCTTTCTTCTGGAAAAGAAATAGACCCAAATAGTAATCATGGCTTCCCAGCACCTGCTCTTGAGAGCCATCACACTGGCTCTTTGTGGAATTCTCCACCTTAAACTTCCAAACTATGATGTAGATATTATTAGCCACATTTTCTAGATGGCTAGACAGGGGCTCAGAGATGATTCAAGTCACAGAGGATTTTAGTGTCAGAAACCTAAGTGGGATCCCCAAACTGACTCCAAGTCCCTTGTTATTCCATTCATGGTATTATATCCCTCTTATCTCTGGTCTTCTGGATCTGGAAACATCTCAAGTCTCAGGATTTTCTTGTGTGGTCAACTGGAAGGAATTCAGCTGGCCTTTTTACCTCTGCCCATCATGATCATTAAGTGTGGAGGAACTCTGAGTATGCAAAGATCCCTAGGAATAGAGACAGTATAATATTTTTCTGATATTAAGCTTACTGAAAGAGCTATCTTTTTAAAATTGGTTGAGGCTCTGGTATGTTCAGAGTGTGCTATAACACAAGTCTGAAACAGTATTTATAAACACTCAGCTCCGCCTCTTTTACAAAGTAAGACAATGCTTGTAAACAGTGCTAAACTTTTCCCTACCCCTGATGACTTACTTTACAACCATTGTGATGTTTATGTGGTATGACTATGACTTACATTAGTCAAAATCTGCTAGGAAAGAACTAAGACATTGTATCCAAGCTTTAGGGGGACATCATGTTTAAATTAGTGTTGTGACAATGAGCTACTCTTTCTGTTCTTTAGTCCAAGGGAATGGTACCAGATATCTCTAAGATATTGGGAGGTTCTAAAATTCTGACTTTAAACTGTGTGCTTCAGAGATTTGGGCAGAAGAAAGGGAGTGGCCCAGCTTCTGTGAACACCTGTTACCTGTGTTGACCATGGAGCAGGTAATCTTCTGCAGGCATCATTTTGATTTCTTGGTAGCATTGTTAAAGGTGCTTTTGTCTCAAGTTTCTCTCTTTAGTAGCAATTAGAATGATAATGGAAATTTTTGTCTTTTACCATCCATGGGCCTGCATCCTAGGCTCCCAGGGAAGTTATCCTTTAACATTTTACCAAGCTCAAAATGGCTGGGCAAAACCTCAGAGCATGGACCCTATTTCTGCCCCAAGCACATGTTATACATCTGCCTGGGAAAGAAAAAGATAACCAAAAAATGCCATTGCAAACATAAAGATAAGAAAAACAAAAGAACCTCTCCTGCTCCCACGAGATTAAAGTTATATTGACTTGCACATACTGAAAACATAAGAAAAAGTCTGTAACTTTCTGGAACGTTCTTCCTCATGATAATGTATAACTCTGTAGGTAAAACAATGCACAGAACGAATATAGAAACCTGCCCCCAAATGTGCCTCCCCCAGAGCACTCCCTTCCTTGTGAAGATTGTGTCTCCCAGGCAGCTGTCTTGACTTGGGTTTGAATAAAACTCCTCCTATCTGTAAAATGTTTAAAAGAGTTTATCCCTTTAGTGTCGATAATAACAGTATGTTTTCTTTTTTGCTCTTTATTTTGATTTATGTTTAAATTCTAATTAGTTAACATCTAGTGTAATACTCATTTCAGGGGTAGAATTTAGTGATTCTTCACTTCCCTATACCCGCCCATGCTATGCTCATTGTCACAAGTGCCCACCCATCACCTATTTAGACCACCCCCCACCTAGCCCCCTCCATCTTCCCATTTGTTCTCTATTGTTGAGTGTCTCATGGTTTGCTTTGCTCTCTCTTCCCTGCTCACCCATTTTCTTTCTTCCATTGCACATCTGTGTGAAGTCAGAAGTTATTTGTCTTCCTCTGAATGACTTATTTCATTAGCATGGCAGTCTAGCTCCATATAAATATACATGTCTCTATCTGTCCCAACTCCTTTATCCATTCCTCCATGGATGGACAGTTGTGCTCTTTTGATAGTTTGGCTATTGTTGATAAGCCTGCTATAAACATTGTGGTACATGTGCCCCCTTGAGTCTGTATCTTTGAATCCGTTGGCTAAGTACCTAGAGGTGAAATAGCTGAGATGTAGGTTAGTTTCCTTTTTAACTGTTTGAGATGTTTCCACACCATTTTCTAGGTGGCTGCACCAGTTTGCCTTCCCACCAATGGTGTAAGTGCATTCCCCTCCTCCACATCCTCACCAACACCTGCTGTTTCCTGTGTTGCTAATTTTAGCCATTCTGACTGGAGAGAGGTGATATTCCCTTGTACTTTGATTAGTATTTCCCTGATGATGAGTGATATTGAACATCCTTTCATGTGTCCCTTGGCCATCTGGATGTCTTCTTTGGGAAGAGGTCTATTCATGCTATTTGACCCATTTTTTTAAACTGGATGAATTTTTTAAAAATGTGTCCATTTCATAAGTTCCTTTTCTATTTTGGATCTTGCCCTTTACTAGACAGGTCATTTGCACATATCGTCTCCTATCCAAAGGTTGCCTTTTAGTTTTATTTCTTGTTTCCTTCAGCATGAAGAAACCTTCCCTGGTGATGAAGCCCAGATTCTTTGTTTGCAATCCGTTTCCCTTACCTCAGGAGCTATACTTATTAAGATTTTCATACAGCCAAAGTCAAAGAAGTTACCGCCTATGTAATCCTCTAAGATTTAAGATTTGTGTAGTGTAGTGTAGTTTTGGGGGGTAGAATTGAGTGATTCATCAGTTGCATATAGCATCCAGACCTCATTCTATCAAGTGCCCTCCTTAATGCCCATCATGCAAGATTCCATCTCCCCAACCACCTCCCTTCCAGCAACTTTCTGTTGTTTCCTCGAGTTTCCTTTCTAAGTGAAAAATGAATGTTCCTTGTTCACCCCTCCAACAGCACAGAAGGGCAGTTATTCTTATTCATCCTGGAGCTTCCCTGCAGAACCAAGCATATGTGTATATTTCCCAGCACAAATACGCTCATCCTAGAAGGATACTTGGAAGGTCTAAGAAGCACTATCCACTCCATAGGTGAGACCAGAAGGTGACTTTCCTTCCACTTAGACCATTACTTATTGAGTCTTAAAATTGCCTTGGAAATGTGGTAAACCACTGCATTTCCTTTTTAAAAAAGATTTCATTTGTTATTTGACAATAATTCATGAAATGAATAATTTCATTTGTTATTTGACACAGTGAGAGAGGGAACACAAGAAGGGGGAGTGTGAGAGGGAGAAGCAGGCATCCTGCTGAGCAGGAAGCCAGATGCAGGGCTTGATCAAATACTCTGGGATTATGACCTGAGCTGAAGGCAGACACTTAACAACTAAGCTACCCAGGTGCCCCAACATTGCACTTCCTAAAGCCCAAGGCTGGAAAGGTCTGAGAGCCAGGAACATCTCCACAAGGCAGGGATGGTGCAGGAAGGAAAGGGACAGGAGTCTGAGGGTGATCTACAGCCGGGGGGGTCCCCAGAAGGGGCCAGTTGTCTGGGGGATGGGGCCCCTGCCCAAGTCCCACCCATACCTGTCCTGTGGAGCCAGGTGTTCAAGCGAGGAGGTGCCACCTCTGGGAGTATGTGCAAAAGCAGGGAGGTGTGGGCGTAAGGGCGGGATGCCCGGTACAGGCAGTAGTAGCATCTGATGGGCTCGGGGCACCACTGTCCTTGACTGATCAGCACGTGGGGGTGGAGCTAAGTCACCTGTGGGTGGACCCAAAGATACCTTAGGATGCAGAGGGGTGGCAGGCAACGGGGGGCTGGGAGAGTTCCTGGGCAGGAGTCCTGGCTTGGTGAGTGTGGGCTGTGCGCTGGGGTAGGGGTCCTGGGGGTATGGTCCTTGAAGAGCACATAAAGCAAGTTCATCATGGGGATTCAGATGGGTTTTCTTTTTCCCTTGACAGTCTTCTGCCCGATGTCCATCAACTGGCTATATCCCCCAGACCACCAGCTCCAGGGCGCCCACTCACACGAGTTTTTGTGGGATGGGTTGCAGACATTTCAGGGTTTTCTGTGTTCCCCAGGAAGAGTGCATGTAAAGAGAGCACACAAGTGAAGGTAAAGAGAGCATCCAACTTCAGCGGGGTGCCTCCCATTGCCTGGTGCATTGCAAGTAATGGACCTTGAGCAGCCCCCAAGTTCAGCAGGGTGTCCCCTGTTCCCCACCCCCCACAGGTGTGGCACTAACAGGCTCCAGAACAGTTCTCCGGCCTTAGTATTTTGTACCCTGTCCATGGGAGTGGTGGTAATGGGCTGTTAGGGTTGTGCACGAGGGTCCTCCATATTTCTGCCCCCCAACCCCGGCACAGGTGTGGCACTAACAAGCCCCAGAGCTAACCCCCAGCTTCAGCATTGTGCCCCATGTTCCCTGGGGATGGTGGTAATGGGCTGTCAGGATCCTGCAGGAACAACCTCCAGGTGGGGGCCTGGAAGCTGGAGGAAACCAGACCCCACTCAAGTTGCATGAGGAACAGGTGAGTTGAGGTGTTTATTTGGAAGGATAATTTCACTTTTCCAAAAAAGACTAAGTCATTGGTCTGCTTTAGAATGTAGATGATTACTACTTAAGAAACAAGTATGTGTTTCCAAAAAGAAGAGAAGAGAAGAGAAAAGAAGCGGGAAAAAGAAAAGAAGAGAAAAGAAAAGAAACAAGTATGTGTTTTCCCTTCTCCCAGGAACAGAAGCAGGTGTGCCAGCCTTAGGTCAGAGGTGCCTTCTTATCCCCACCTGACAACATTTCTCGGATCTGGCTCCACGAGACCCGAATTTTTGAACAATGTTGTCTGAGTCAGTCATGCAGGTCATCACAGGATGTCAGTGTTCCAAGAAAGCAGCAGGTACATTGGTCACAATGTCACTTACGTGTCAGGACTAGAGGTAAAACTTCTTTTTTACCCAAAACCTCCTGGGTTTTCCCCTTTTCTCTAGTTGAACCATGAAGTAAAATTGAAGTAGCTGTCAGCATTCTGGATTTGGTGCAAGAGTTACTTAATTTCCCTGCAGGTAGAACATTGCAGGGAATACCATTTTCTCTGTTCATTTACTGCTTACAAAATGTAATCTGAGCATCTGTTTATTAGGAAATCACTTGTATCAGAGAAGGAAGATGAGATTTACTCTGTGTAAATCTTGTATGTTTTTAGCATAGAATTGGATCCTTCATCTACCAGTGTTTATTCCCTTGGGCCTAGGTGGGTGTTTGAATGGCCACCATCTAGTGTTAGGTGGCTTTTTGCGGCCAGATAGACTTGGATGATGTCTTGTCATTTGTCAAAGGTGATGTTTTATAATTGATTAGTGTTTTCATCAAAAGAGTTCCAATTAAGGTAGAGGGAAAATAAAAAAAAATGATTCAAAGTAGGCTTTTACCATTTAAAAGGAAAGCTTGACTTTCTAGTTTGACTCAATGTATCATCTGGATATTTTGATGTGCTGTGTTTTCTCTGTAGTTTCTTTGGTGGTGAAGTCAGGAGAGTCTTTGGGAATTCTCCTGGATAGAGGCACGCTGGTGGCATCAAGGGGCTTGGTGGAATCCAGGATCCCTAGGGTGAATTCTGGAACTGCTTTTCTGATGCTGGGTGAGTCATCTCATCTCGCAGTTTGTTTCTCCTCATGAAATTGCTGGAAGGTAATATCTATGGAAAGGCTTTTTACACAGAAACTTTCAGCCTAATGAAGAGCAACTAATAATGAGGTGATTTGGGATATATTATTCTGTAAATAATAGTTTCACAACTCCCATTATTGGCCATGGTATTTTCTGCACAAGGAGTCCTCAGAAAGCTACAGTGAAAGACTCAGATCTCAGGGCATGTTCATGTTCCATTGATACATGACTTACAGTTTGCCCTGGTAGGAAGGTAAGTGGAGAGAAATACAACACATTTATGAAAGCCTTGGGCCAGTGTCATTTTGAAAAGAGGGGGGAATCTTGGAGATTTGTAGCAGACAACGGAGTTCCAGGTTTGGGTAGAGCTGACGGGGGTCCTGGAGGAGAGCAGAGTGTGTTCTGCAGGAGGATCTGGGCAGGGCTGGCTCAGGGGTTGTCGTGTGACCCTGTGTGACAGGTCAGGGCTGTGAGCAGCTTCCTGGCTGAGGACAGAGGAGGCCTGGGTGGATTGCTGGCAGAGCACCTTCTTGTGTGCTGCCAGCCTCAGCCAACACACATGAGCTCTTAGTCTGTCCCCGTCACACCAATTTAGACCGCTCCGTGTTGCCAGGCTGAGACGTTGGTTTCGGTTTCTTTCTTTGAGTGCATGTGAAGTTTCAAAACCTCGATGATGGAAATGATGGGTCCTCAGAATACCTCTTGTATTTCCTGCTCTACTTTAAGTCACCGCAGTGAACCATATCTTCCAGTGGAAGGGGCAATCTGTGCATTTTTATTTGCTGTTTTAATTAAACAATGGGAAACAAACCTTCTGAAATATTACAAGAATTCTTTGTGGGTGTTCATGTATTTCTCTTCTGTGAACCATATTCTAATATTAGAAAATATTTTTTAAAGTAAAACACAGCCGTGGAGCTCTAACAGGGCACAGTGGCCCTTGTGAGGAGGACAAATGGAGTCATAGTGTAAGCTATTGAGTAGCTCAGGGAGTGACTCATTGTGCTCCCAGAGAAAATCTCCCCTCCCTGGGGGGGAGGCTGCTTACCTGGTGGCCCATCCTGTGCTCTGAAACCTGACCCAGTGAGTCCCTTGTGACTAGAACTGGGGAATTTATGAAGAAAACAGAATGAACCTTGGAGGGTACCTGCATCATTTGCACTCAGACAACTACATGGAGCAAAGGAACCCATCACCTGTGAGGCGTGTCAGGATCCCTGAGGGTGTGGGCTTTGCTTCCTGGGAAGAGGTTTTGTCTTCATCCTTATCTGCACCAGGGCCATGTTGTCTGGTTATGGAGACCCAGACCTTTACGTGACCACATCATTATTATCCTTATTATTTTAAGCAGACAATATAGACATTGACTTCCAGATCCAAATATCAAAAGGAAAAACACAAGGTCAAATATATATATGAGTACTGACCTTGTGGCACCTCTTATTAGTATGGGCAGTGTAGGATGAGAAAGAACATGGAATTCTATTTGGATAGAAGTGTGCTGTGCACACGGAGTGTTTTATTCTATCCTTTCCCTTACCTCTCTGAGGGGAAAATAGAGTGGTGACTGGAGTTTGGTTTCTGATTTTAAGGAATGGGAGACAAGAGATTTGGAGGAGCAGTGTTCATGCTGACATGGCACTCTGGGCCCAGTGAGAGAGGGTTTGAAGCTTGGACTTGGAAGTGTTGGTGTTCAGGGAGGATGTGGTCCGAGTTTCCTGCACAGAGTTGCTCAGCTGGTCTGTCTAAATGGACCCGTTCCTGCCTTTTGAAGGGCAGCTTGAGGTGGCTTGAAACCCTAGGGCACTGGAAGGAATGATCTGGAAGGGACACCTGGGTGGGCTAGTATAGACAAAGCCAGGGAATTCCAGAGCTAATGATGAACACGTTTCTGAGGCTGAAGTTGGCTTCTTTGTGAGGAACATTGAGCTGGGGAGGAAAGCAGTCTCTGGGTCTCTGGGTCTTAGGAGTCACCATGTCAGCAGGTGTGAGTCTGTCAGGGTAGTCATATCATAGCTGGGAGATTGTGAGTGATGGCGGTGGGCCTTCAATTTTGATGCACAGGCCAGCTTGTCCCAGGACAGGGCTCTGCTCCCCAGCCAGCCCTCCTGCTGCAGATGTGACAGGAAACTTGATTCCTGTTTGGTTCTCAGGTCCTTGTCTCAGCAGGGGGCTTGGTGGGAAGCAGCCCACAGGCAGCATTCTGGATTCTTGCCCAGTGTGCCCCTTGCTTCCTCGAATGAGGCACCACAGTTGTCCTCTCCTGGCATCTGTGAATTCAGTGGGCAGAACTTCTTCCAGAGCCACACCCCTGCAAAACACTCCACTTTCCTGTGCTGTACAGAAGAGGCCAGTTTTCGTTTGGAACTGAAATCTCAGGTCCTGCCATTAGGTTCCAAGGCCACATGGCACACCAGTCTCCTTGAACCTATCATTCCACATGGGGTCTGACATGTGAGACTGAGACTGAACCTGTGTGGCCTGCTGCTGCTTCTGCTGCTGCAGGTTCCTTCCTGAAAACTGTGCAGCAAAGCTGGTTTATGATTATGTCCCAGGAAAGAGGACAGGGGCACCATTCTGCCCCAGCACAGGAGGACGCTGGACGTCAATCACAGGTGGCTGGTGCAGTGAGGAGAGACGTCTGTTTCCCAGGACCTTGGCCAGAGGGAGATTTGGGACTCTGGGATGCTTCTCTGCTCAACTTTCTCAGATGAGCACATCAGGCAAGGGGAGGACGTGTGTGCTCACCTGGAATCATGGAAGGTGTCTGGTTTCAGGTTTCTCATGCAAGTGGATTCCTCTATGGCTCAGTTTCCTGATGGTCTTCAGGATGCCATAGGGGCACCCATTGTCTCAGGCATCCTGACTGTGCAAGAGCTATGGTCATCTTTTCCCCTGTGCTCTGGACTAGGAAATTGGAGGGAGACAGTGGTGAATACACCTGAGTAGGCCTCCATTTCCCTCTTGCCAAGATGGCCTGGTGACTGTGATAACTGTTCTGGAAATAGAAAGCAGGCAATAGGGCTGGGGTGCTAAAGGGGAGATGGTGGTGGTGCTTGCTATTCACATAGGGGCCAGGTGGGACTTTACTAGGAAGGTGATACTTGAGTCAAATTTGAAAGAAAGTGAGTGATATGACACCAAGAGCCTTCTAAATGGAAGGGAAAGCATATCCAAAGGCCCTGGGGCAGGAGCATACCAGGTATGTCTAGGAACAGCAAGAAGGCCCTGTGGCCACAGGAGACAGCTTAAGATATGACCTCAGGGAGGTGACAGCAGGGTGACAGAAAGCCATTGGAGGACCATGAACCCATGAAACCCTGTTTCATTGGGTCATCCTGGCTACAGTGTTGAGAACAGATGACACAGGGTTGAGGATGGGCAAGGGAGGTCAGTGATGAAGTTTTTCCAGGAACTCAGGCAAGAGTTGGGCTCCAGTATGGACCAGAAAGGTGGCCTTGGAAGGAGAGGTTAGTGCTATTCTTGATACCTATTGAAGATGGAGCTCAGAGGGTTTGCCTATGGGTTCAATATGGGAATGGGAGAAAGAAGGGACTGAGGCAACTCCCAGTTCTTGTGGGTTGTCCTGAGTGAGGCAAAGGATGAAGTTTCTGAGGATAGGAGGTAGTCCATGTTCCACCTGCTGAGGAAGGTGCCTTTCACAGTGGACCTGCTCTTGTTTGTGTCTGGGAGACTTCTGAACATCTACCACCTCAGCCACTTCAAGTACAACTCTCCCTCACTTTTCTCAAAGTTCATGGTGACACACTTGGCTTTTTGGAAAGACCTTCATTATTACCCAGCTCCTATAGCAGGAAGAAACCCAAAGAGAATCTCCCTCTTAAGAAAAAAGTCAAAAAGTTGGCATCGCATTCAGCATCTGTTTTGTGGGGAACCACTACAGAGGCGGCATGCACCCCAACCAGCTCCATCCTTGGGCAGTGCTCTCTGCGTCCAGCTACTGGCACTTTGAATTGTGTCTGCGAGCATCTACTGTGCTTTGTCTATTTATTTTGGACATCTGTGAGGATGCTGTGTCCTGAGGGATAAGAAGAGCCAAAGGGAAGGAACGTAGGTGTCTAAGCTTGTGCACTCATTTTTCTGTAGAAATGAATGGTCATTCCTTTTTCCATTTACACTATTTCTGCTGTGCTGTGCAATGTTTCCTAGAAACACTGTATTTTGAAGTAGTTGGGGAGCCTGCTCCCC